>NC_020019.1:127500-130000 GCF_004153795.1 Camellia sinensis | reverse complement strand
ATCTGATTTTCGTCGAGACATAATCAAAGGTTCAATGCGAGCCCAAAGATGTAAAACAGTTATTTGGGAACTTTTTCAAGCAAATGCACATTCTCCGCTTTTTTTGGACAGAATAGACAAATCACACCCTTTTTTTTTTGATATCTCCGAACTGATAAAACTCATTTTTAGAAATTGTATAGGAAAGGGAGCAGAATTCAAAATTTCAGATTATACAGAAGAAGAAATAAAAGAAAGGGAAAAAAAGGAAAAGGACAAAAAAGAAGAGAACAAAAGAAAAGAGAAAGCGCGGATAGAAGTAGCAGAAGCCTGGGATACCATTCCATTTGCTCAAGTAATAAGAGGTTCCATGTTAATAACTCAATCGATTCTTAGAAAATATATTATATTACCGTCATTGATAATAGCTAAAAATATTGGCCGTATGCTATTATTACAATTTCCTGAGTGGTCTGAGGATTTAAATGAATGGAATAAAGAAATGCATGTTAAATGCACCTATAATGGTGTTCAATTATCAGAAACAGAATTTCCGAAAAATTGGTTAATAGACGGTATTCAAATAAAGATGCTATTTCCTTTCTGTCTGAAACCCTGGCACAGATCTAAGCCACGGTCCTCTCATATAGATCGAATCAAAAAGAAAGGACAAAAAGATGATTTTTTTTTTTTAACGGTTTGGGGAATGGAAGCTGAACTTCCTTTTGGTTCTCCCCAAAAACGGCCTTCCTTTTTTGAACCCATTTTTAAGAAACTCGAAAAAAAAATTGGAAAATTGAAAAAAAAGTATTTTATATTTCTAAAAGTTTTAAAAGAAAGAACAAAATTTCTAAATATCTCAAAAAAAACAAAAAAATGGATTATCAAGGGCATTCCGTTTTTAAAAAAAATAAAAAAAGAACTCTCAAAAGTAAATCCAATTCTATTATTTAGATTGAGAGAAATATATAAATCAAGCGAAACTAAAAAAAAAAAAGAAAAAGATTCTATAACCCGCAATCATATAATTCATAAATCCTTTAGTCGAATTCAATCTACATATTGGACAAATTTTTTACTGACAGAAAAAAAAATGAAAGATCTGACTGATAGAACAAGCACAATCAGAAATCAAATAAAAAGAATTACAAAAAATAAAAAAAAAGTGACTCCAGAAATAAATGATAGTCCTAATAAAACAAGTTATAATGCTAAAAGATTGGAATCACCAAATTGGCAAATATTAAAAAGAAGAAATACTCGATTAATCCGTAAATTACATTATTTTATAAAATTTTTCACTGAAAGGATATACGCAGATATCCTTCTATCTATTATTAATATTCCCAGAATTAATATACAACTTTTTGTTGAATCAACAAAAAAAATGATTGATAAATCCATTTACAATAATAAAAAAAATAAAAAAAGAATTAATAAAACAAATCAAAATAAAATGAATTTTATTTCGACTATAAAAAAGTCACTTTATAATATTAGTAATAAGAATTCACAGAATTTTTTTGACTTATCCTCCTTGTCACAAGCATATGTATTTTACAAAATATCACAAACACAAGTTCTTAACTTGTATAAGTTAAGATCTATTCTTCAATATCACGGAACGTCTTTTTTTCTTAAGACTTCAATAAAAGATTATTTTGGAAAACAAGGAATAATTCATTATGAATTAAGACATAAGAAACTTCGGAATTCTGGAATAAATCAATGGAAAAACTGGTTAAGAGGTCATTATCAATACCATTTATCTCAGATTAGATGGTCTAGATTAATAGCAGCAAAATGGAAAAATAGAATCAATAAATGTCGTACAATTCAAAATCAAGATTTAAACAAAGAGAATTCATATGAAAAAGACCTATTAATTCATTACAAAAAACAAAACGATTACGAAGTATATTCATTACCAAATCAAAATGAGAATTTTCAAAAATACTATAGATATAATCTTTTATCTTATAGATCTATTAATTATGAAAATAAGAGGGACCCATATATTTATGGATCACCATTCCAAGTAAATAAGAATCGAGAGAGTTTTTATAATTACAACACACATAAACATAAGGGCAAATTTTTTGATATACTAGGGGATATCCCTATCAAAAATTATTTAGGAAAAAGTGATATTATGTATATGGAAAAAAATCCGGATCGAAAATATTTTGATTGGAAAATTCTCCATTTTTGTTTTAAAAAGAAAATTGATATTGAGGCCTGGATCAAGATCGATACCCACCAGAATAAAAATACTAAAACCGGGACTAATAATTTTCAAATAATTGATAAAATTGATAAAAAAGATTTTTTTTTTTTTTCGATTCCTCAGGATCAAGAAATCAATTCCCCCCATCAAAAAAAAATATTTTTTGATTGGATGGGAATGAATGAAGAAATACTAAGTTGTCCTATATTGAATTTGAAACTTTGGTTTTTCCCCGAATTTGTACTACTTTATAATGCATATAAAATGAAACCGTGGTTTATACCAAGCAAATTA
>NW_021038516.1:0-10092 GCF_004153795.1 Camellia sinensis | reverse complement strand
CCCCCCCCCCAACCTCCACATACATAGTTAAATAACCCAAAAACACCATTCCAACAAGAATTTCAAATTTTTGAACTAAGGGTTGAGAACACACTCCCTAAACTTGAGGGTGATCAAAAAGAAGCTTGGAAATCACAGAGTTCATCATTTTCTTGGAAGGTGAACTTCGCACATTTTCATTTTCTTGAACTTTCTTTCTTATATTGCTTTTCTTAATTTGATTTCATACTATAAACTGTTGTAATCCAACAAAAAGTGGTGAGTTGAGCCACTCATACATCCCTTGTTTGTTCTTTCTTTGGTTCTGTAACAAAATAGAGTCTGGCATAGCCTAATTGGCTAGCCGGCCAATTTATTGGCTGGCTAGCTAATTAATTGGCCGGGGGCGACTACCTTTTTGGCCGGCCGGCTAATTTCTTGGCTAGCCAGCCAACCTCCTCTAGACAAAACCCAATAGTCTCCCGACATCGAGCAGAACAGTCTCCGATGGTCTACAAGGCCTCCTAAAGCTTCTATTTTTCTTTTTCTTTTTCTTTTACTTTAAGATAGATTTGTGAGGTTATTTTGTTGTACCATTTTTATTCCTCTCCTCCTTTATTCGGATATATAATATTCAAAGTATTGTAATAATTCCCCACCTCACTTCTTTCTACCCCGTTCTTTTAATTGTTTTTCTTATTTGTACATATGTAGCATATTTTGCTTGGCATCATATCCATGTTTTGAATCCATGTTTCATGCCTTAAGATTCTACTAAATTTGCATCTGTGGGTTTAATCAGTTTTTACGTGATTTTGTGCGCAACCTCATGTTCTTGAGATGATTTACATGTCATATATTAGAAGCTAGATCTTCAGTTGCATTTCACGAGTGAATTGCATTAGGATCTTATGTATAGGATCATGCATTTGTTTACTAACTTTGTTTTGTAATTATTTTGAGGGACGTCGGTAAATATGTAAGTTTTTGTGCTTTAGCATCCTACTTGTGTGTGTTTTTCTTACTATGTTTAGCATCCTACCATGTGGCTATTTGCTTATTTGATATAACTCTATGCATGCTAGTGGATGAAGGTTATGTTGTTCATTTTGGAATAAAATTGATTTTCATGTTTACATAAATCAATTTTTCTGTGTTTTGTACAATATTCAAAACATTTTCAAAATAATGAAATCAAGTGGTTCCATAATGAGTGACACAATCTATATTTGTTTGCTTCACATAGTAAATTTTAGGATTTATTACATAAATCAGAATATGAAAATATAAAGTTAATAAAAATGTATCATGATTTAGTAGAGGTCAATCTTTTGATCGGGTGAGTGGGGGTGCTCAATTAATGGCCTTCCTCCCTCATACCTAAGGTTCAGAGCCAAGCATCCTTGGTTACAATGAACAGTAGCTTTGGTACGAGTCATGGGTTTCCTAATTTTTCTAAAATATTAGGTGGCGACTCTAAGATCTGGTGATTCAGTTCATTTTCTAAAAATTCGTTATCTTCATTTAATTAAAAACCACATCCTTGATGCCAAAACCATAACCCAACCCCACACAACATGATTAATCCAAACAACCCAATACCATGGTTACTTCTCCCTTTTATATATTAACACAATTACACAATCCATATTAATAAAATACAAAAGATTATTCAACTTCCTCCCTTTCAAATCCATTAAGTCAATAATATTAAATTAGGGCTTTCCTCAATCTCAACATAAACATGTTAAACTACTCCCCAATTAACCTAAACAACAACCAACTTAACAACTTCAATCACAAATATCAAACCCTAGATCCCTTTTCATGACTTTGAAGGAAATCCATAATCAATATGGTTTTTATGCAACAAAATCTACCACATGTCTATCTATAGACGAGGTATTGAAAAGAAGCAAAGAAATCCCTGCCTCTTGAAGCGAAAAGGAGACAACCCAAAAATCACTAGCAATGAAACCACAAACTACTTGCATCAAAAGGAAGCCCTTGATGAGATCTACAATATTTCTCAAAGGACCATGGTGAAAATATAGCTCTAGCTGAGTAGATCTAAAGATCTAAGTAAAAATAGTTGAGTTTAGAGGGAGAGAAGGGAGACTCACGATGTAGAGATGAAAAAGAGAAAAAGAGAAAGAGAGAGAAAATAAATAATAAGGAAAATGTGTTTATAACCTATTTATAGTAGTAGAATAATAGCCCCAAAGTCTATGAAAAGAATAAGTCAAAACTCCCAAAAAGTAGGGCCCAAACTGTACCAAAAAATCTAAAATTTACTCACAATGGTCGACCCTCAAGACAGTGGTATTGACCCTCAAGAAGAAATGCTGAGACACCAATGTGTGTAGCAGACAAGGGTCGACACTTGGAACCAGTGGTGTCGACCCTATATTTCAGTAACAACACCCAGAACATAGCAGCAAACAAAGGTCGACCTTGGGACCCGTGGTGTTGACCCTATAAACCAGCAGAGACACTAAGAGCAAGGCAGAAAGGTGATGTTGACCGCCAAGAAGACTAATGTGGACACCAGAACAAATTTTCCAAGTTTTCAAAGAACTTTTCAACAAAAATAAGCATGAACAAACAATCCCAACAAGTCCAAATCGAATTGAACTCCTCCAAAACCAAGATACAACAACTCTAACGACTCCCAAAATGAAAATAAAAGAACTAAATACACTCTCCAATAGGTTAAAGGACACTAGTGCTACAATTAAAGAAATCTAATATGCAGTGAAGAGGTGCAATAGAAATGAAACCCCAAGTCATGATGGCTTTAATATGGCATGCATTTAGAAGTGTTGGAAGTTCCTGAAAGAGGAAGTTGTTCAGACGGTGCAGGAGTTCCATACTAATAGTGAGCTGGAAAGAGGACTAAACAACTCTTTTATCACTCTAAACCCCAAGAAAATCAACCAGTGTTGCCTGTTTGACTATAGGCCAATAAGCTTGGAGGGTGTGGCTTATAAAATATTGGCCAAAATCTTGTCAAGTAGATTGAAGAAGGTATTGCTTGAGGTAATTGGTGAGGTGCAAACAATCTTCTTAGGAGGAAGAAATATCTTTAATGGACTGATGATTGCAAATGAGGAATGGATTTGTGAAGAAAAGCAAAGAAGAGGGAGTAATTTTGAAACTTGATTTTGAAAAGGCATACGACTCAGTGAATTAGGAATACTTGTTCTCTATAATGCCAAACTTTGGGCTAGGGGAAAAATGGTTACGATGGATGAAGACTTGTGTCTCCACAACTAGGATTACAATTCCAGTTAATGGATCCCTATAAAAGCGTTCAGTCCACAAAAAGGGCTTAGATAAGATGATCCCTTATCCCTTTTTTTGTTTAACATAGCAGATGAAGGGCTTACTAAGTTCTTGGAAAGAGCAAAAGAGTTGGGCTTAATCAAGGGTGCTATTGTTGGCCCAACAGATTTGAGACTGACACACCTCCAATTTGCTGATGATGCAATAATTTTTTGTGAAGCAGAAGAGCGTTCAGTCCACAAAAAGGGCTTAGATAAGATGATTGTCACGACCCAAACCCGGCCCTATGGGTTTTAGCAACCCGTAACCGGGCCCAGTATCCGAGATTAACCGAAAGGCCTGCTTAACAGTAATTACAGTAAAACAGAGTTACAAGGGCCTGGCGGAAGCCCAATAACAAGTACTAAACAGTATGCCCAACGAGCTGTGACAAGTCTGTATGCAAAAGTTTTTTACATGCATCATATTCAATACATAAACAGTGCAGACCAGTATGTACAATATTCACATCCATTCAAAACTAGGGACTCAACCCTTCATAACAGTACGGAAACATTCCGTCTGTAAAAAACAGTACGGTCTATTACAAAATTTACAGTCACACAGTACAGGGCCTAATCCCATTTATAACAGTACAGTAGTCGCAAACAGTATAGGAGAACGAACGGGGGGAAAAACAAACAAAACACCCCTAAAGCCATAGCATGGCAACTCGGAACCTCACAGTGAGGCGCAAAGGCTGGCTTGACAAAACTGGAGTAACCCTGACGCCTCTAGCTGCGGTCCTGTGCCTGGTACACCTACATATATATATGAGCAGTGAGCTAAAGCCAGTGAATAACATAAAGCCGTAAAAGGGGTTTTAGAATGAATTCCTTACAGTAATGAAAACCGTTCATTCAAATCAGTAATTCAGTTGGCTCAGTACAGTAAAACAGTCATATGTGGTACACATCCATAGCATAAACAGTAACAGTAGGTCTTAAAAGACCGAACGTAAATGATGGCCATCAGTCAGTAAACAGTAGTGGGTTCCAGCAAGGAACCGACCAGAGATCTCTGTGACAGAACAGTAACAGTAAAACCGTAGATCACTAAGGATGCAACAGTACAGTTCAGAAATAAAGGACATACTTCATTACAGTGAAATATACCAATTCAGTAAACAGTTCAGTTCAGTATTCAGAAGATAAATCAGTTGAACATATCTTTACATCAATTGTTATCACAGAAGTTCTGGGCTACAGTAATGCTAGAGCGTGTCTCCCCAAGTTTGCCAACCGTACACAGTTCACAGTGTTGAACACGACTGGAAATATTAAGCCTGTCGAAGGCTAAAGATTATGTTCAGGTCACCGCACTAAGCTACACAAGTTGGGAAAAACTCATAACTTAATCCGCTAATTTGGCCTTGGTGTGTTCTACAATGATATCCTCATCAAGGTGGCCTTAAAACTAGGCCTAAAGATGCCTAGGAAATGGGATGAGGATGCAAAAAAATACACTTGAAAACATTTCGCAAAGTTTGCTGAAAAAATAGGAGCTCTCGCTCGGAGCGAGAGCTTCTACTCGCTACGAGCTGTTTCAAGTCCAAATCAAAGGCTTCGCTCCGAGCGAGGAATCTTCGCTCGAGCGGTCCGCAAAACAGTAAAAGTACTGGGGTGCTGAAATTCTACGCGCGATGGTCGCTCTGATGGTCGCTCGAGCGGAGCCCTGACAAAGGTGCTCGCTCGGCCGGGGAATCCCTTCGCTCGAGCGAGGAAGGCCAAATCCTGGAATTTCCAGATCTTGCCTGCCCAAGCTCAAACCAAAGCATTCAACCCACTCCAAACATCGACCTCTTGGGCCGCAAATCTAGGAAAAACATCATTAAATTCAATGTATTAACAAGTTTCAAAGCTCGAGATTATGAATTCAAGCCCCAAAGGAGTCAATTAGAACCATATTCCAACAACCCTTTTTCAAGAATGTGAAGAACTGCAAACATGCAAGGTTTAAACCAAATCAAAGCTTTAAAAGCTTGTTCAAATGGAGCCTTATTCTTTTCAAAACAAGATGAAAACATGGTCTAACTCTTCAACATGGACATGCATGTAACCATTTACCATGAATTCAACTCAAAACTCATTAATTCATTCACCATTAATGAACCCATCATGACTTAGTTCTTCAATGAAGCAATGAACCATGCCAAGAAACTAGTTCAATAGATCAATAAGAAGATAAGATCCTTAACCTAGAGCTTGAATATAGAAGACTAGGAGCTGCAAAATGCAATTCTATACTTCAATTCCTCAGATTCAGCCAAGCTAAATCAACAAGACACTTCTCTCCCTCCTAACCTCTCTATGGTCGCAATGAGAAGGGGAAAAGGCGAGGAAATGTTTTTGATTCAATGTGGTGCAAGGCTTCTAGCATCACTAGGTAGTGTGCCACTAAGGGTGCAATATGGTAAATAAACCGAACTCTTTAATTGGCTTATTTTATCTAATTTAACCATACCTAAATGCATTTTCAGATACTTATACCAAAAATCACAATTAATTATGAGGGTCACGCCGGAACATCAATCGGTTTTCCTAGTTTCGGCCACCGATAAGGCCTTCAAAATGCAGTTTAAACATACTAAACATGAACATAATAATCAGCAATCAAACAGATAGAATGCAATTAACTAACATATACTCAGTCAAATTCAGTTTTCAAACTCCAGTCAGTCGGTTTCAGTATTTTGCATTCAGTTCGATTACCGTTAATCACCGATTACTGTTAAACGAAGCTGATAATGACTGATAACTAACTGATAATCGAACTGAATGAAATACTGAACCGACTGACTGGAGTTGAAACTGAAATTGACTGAGTATATGTTAGTTAATTGCATTCTATCTGTTTGATTGTCTGATTATATGTTCATGTTTATATGTTTAAATCTGCTATTTGAAGGCCTTATCGGTGGCCGAACTAGAAACCGATTGATGTTCCGTGACCCTCATAATTTAATGTGATTTTATGGTATAATAATCTGAAAATTGATAGGTATGGTTAAATTAGATTAAAATAAGCCAATTAAAGAGTTCGGTTTATTTACCATATTGCCAACCCTTAGGGCACACTACCTAGTGATGCTAGAGCCTTGCACACATTGAATCAAAACATTTCCTCAGCCTTTCCCCTCATTGCCGACCATAGAGAGAGTTGGGAGGGAGAGAAGTGTTCTTGTTGATTTAGCTTGGTGAATCTTGAGGAATTGAAGTATAGATTGCATTTTTGGAGCTCCTAGTCTTCTAATTCAAGCTCTAGGTAAGGATCTTATCTTCTTATTGATGCTATTGAACTAGTTCTTGCATGGTTATGCTTCATTGTAGAACTAAGTCATGATTTGGGTCATTAATGGTGAATTGAATTAATGAGTTTTGAGTTGAATTCATGGTAAATGGTTACATGCATGTCCATGTTGTAAGAGTAGACCCATGTTTCATCTTGTTTTTGAAAAAGAATGAAGCTCATTTGAACAAGCTTTAAAGCTTGATTTGGTTTAAATCCTTGCATGTTGCATGTTCTTCCATTCTTGAAAATGGGTTTGAATATGGTTCTATTGACTCACCTTTGGGCTTGAAATTCATAAATTGAGCTTTGAAACTTGTTATACATTGAATTTAATGATGTTTTCCAGAATTTGGGCCCAAGAGGTCGAGTTTGGAGTGGTTGAAGTGCCTTGGTTTGAGCTTGGGAGGCCAAATCTGGAAATTCCAGATTTGGCATTCCTCGCTCGAGCGAGGTCCCGCTAGGCGAGCACCTTTTGTCCAGGGCTCGCGCGAGCGACCATCGAGCGACCATCGCGCGTAGAATTTCAGCACCCAGTACTTTTACTGTTTTGCAGACCGCTCGAGCGAAGGATTCCTCGCTCGAGCGAAGCCTTTGATTTTGGACTTACGCTCGAGCGTAGAAGGTCTCGCTCGAGCGAGGCTCCTATTTTCAGCAAACTTTGCGAAATGTTTTCTAAAGTGTATTTTTGCATCCTCATCCATCCTAGGCATATCTTAGGCCTAGTTTAAGGCACCTTGATGAGGATATCATTGTAGAACACACCAAGGCAAGTAGGGATTAAGTTATGAGTTTTCCCAACTGTGTAGCTTAGTGTGTTCACCTGTGAACTGTGTAGGGTTGGCAACTGGGGAGACACGCTCTAGCATACTGTAGCCCAGAACTCTGTGAGTAACAATTGTGTAAAGATATGTTCAACTGATTATCTTCTGAATACTGAACTGAACTGTTTACTGAATTGGTATTATTTACTGAATGAATGTATGTCCTTTCATTTCTGAACTGTACCTGTGGCATCCTTAGTATCTACGGTTTACTGTTTACTGTTACTGTTTTTTTTTTTTTTCTGTCACATGAGATCTCTGTCTGGTTTCCTTGTGGAACCACTACTTGTTTTACTGACTGATGGCCATCATTACTGTTCGGTCTTTTTAAGACCTACTGTTACTGTTATGCTAATGGATGTACCACATATGACTGTTTACTGTACTGAGCAACTGAATTACTGATTGAAATGAACTGTTTTCATTACTGTAAGGACATTCATTCTAAAACCCTTTACGCTTTAATGTTATTCACTGGGCTTTAGCTCACTGCTCATATATATATGTAGGTGTACAGGCACCAGACAGCAGCCTAGAGGCGTCAGGGTTAACTCCAGTTTTGTCAAGCCAGCCTTTGCGCCTCACTGTGAGGTTCCGAGTTGCCATGCTATGGCTTAGGGGTGTTTTGTTTGTTTTCCCCGTCTGTCTCCATACTTGTTTGGACTACTGTATCTGTTTATAAGGGATTAGGTCCCTGTACTGTGTGACTGTAAATTTTGTATAGACCGTACTGTTTTGTACAGACGGAATGTTTTCCGTACTGTTATGAAGGGTTGAGTCCCTAGTTTGAATGGATTGAATATTGTACATACTGTTCTGCACTGTTATGTATGAATGCATGAAAAATCTTTTGCATACAGACTGTCAGCAGCTCGTTGGGCATTGTTTAGTTACTGTATTGGCTTCCGCATGGCCCTGTACTCTGTTTTACTGTATTACTGTTAGACAGGCCTCGGTAATCTCGGATTACTGGCCGGTTACGGTGCTAAACCATAGGGCCGGGTTTGGGTCGTGACAATCATCTTATCTAAGCCCTTTTTGTGGACTGAACGCTCTTCTGCTTCACAAAAAATTATTGGCAATCATCAGCAAATTGGAGGTGTGTCAGTCTCAAATCTGTTGGGTCCAACAATAGCACCCTTGATTAAGCCCACTCTTTTGCTCTTTCCAAGAACTTAGTAAGCCTTCATCTGCTATGTTAAACAAAAAAGGGATAAGGGATCATCTTATCTAAGCCCTTTTTGTGGACTGAACGCTTTTATAGGATCCATTAACTGGAATTGTAATCCTAGTTGTGGAAACACAAGTCTTCATCCATCGTAACCATTTCCCCCTAGCCAAAGTTTGGCAATTATAGAGAACAAGTATTCCTAATTCACTGAGTCGTATGCCTTTTCAATCAAGTTTCAAAATTAACTCCCTCTTCTTGCTTTTTCTTCACAAATCCATTCGCTGCATTTGCACACATGCAGTCCATTAAAGATATTTCTTCCTCCTAAGAAAGATTGTTTGCAACCTCACGCAATTACCTCAAGCATATACCTTCTTCAATCTACTTGACCAAGATTTTGGCCAATATTTTATAGCCACACCCTCAAGCTTATTGGCCTATAGTCAAACAGGCAAACTGGTTGATTTTCTTGGGTTTAGAGTGATAAAAGAGTTGTTTAAGTCCTCTTTCCAGCTCACTATTAGTAATGGAACTCCCTGCCCGTCTGAACCATTCCTCTTTCAGGAACTTCCACACTTTCTAAAATGCATGCGCATATTAAAGCCATCAATGACTTGGGGTTTCATTTCTAATTGCACCTCTTCACTGCATATTAGATTTCTTTAAATTGTAGCAACTAAGTGTCCTTTTAACCTATTGGAGAGTGTATTTAGTTTCTTTTATTTTCATTTGTGGAGTTCGTTAGAAGTTGTTGTATCTTGGTATTTGGAGGATTGCAATTCGATTGGACTGTTGGGAATTGTTTGTTCATGCTTATTTTTGTTGAAAAAGTTTTTGAAAACTTGGAAAATTTGTTCTGGTGTCCACATTAGTCTTCTTGGCGTCAACATCACCTTTCTGCCTTGCTCTTAGTGTCTCTGCTGGTTTATGGGTCAACACCACGGGTCCCGAAGGTCGACCTTGTTGCTGCTATGTTCTGGGGTGTTGTTACTGAAATATAGGGTCGACACCAACTGGTTTCCAAGTGTCGACCCCTTGTCTGCACACACTTGGTGTCTCAGCATTTCTTTCTTGGGGTATAACCGACTGTCTTGAGGGGGTCGACATTGTGAGGTAAATTTAGATTTTTGGTAACAGTTTGGGCCCTATTTTTGGGAAGTTTTGACTTATTCTTTTCATAGAACTTTTGGGGCTATATTCTACTACTAATAAATAGGTTTATAACACATTTTCCTTATTATTTATTTCTCTCTCTTTCTGCTTTTTCTCTTTTCTATCTCTACATCGTGGTCTCCCTTCTCTCCCTCTAAACTCATATTTTTACTTAGATCTTAATCTACTCAGCTAGAGTATATTTTCACCATGGTACCTTTGAGAAATATTTAGATCTCATCAAGGCTTTCTTTTGATGCAAGTAGTTTGTGGTTTTCATTGCTAGTGCATTTTTGGGTTGTCTGCCTTTTCGCTTCAAGAGGCAGGGAATTTCTTTGCTTCTTTTCAATCCTC
>NW_021038513.1:0-11236 GCF_004153795.1 Camellia sinensis | reverse complement strand
TCGATGGTTAGTTTTAGGGCATGTTTCAATTAGCATTCTTATGCTTCGCATGCATGCATCATTCATCTGTTTTGCATGCATCGGGCTCGGCGCATCATACTAACTGCATTGTATTTCAATACATTTACTTGAATATGTGTTCAACAACATGTTATCAAGTTGCATTCACATGACATCTTAGAATAGCTGAGCCTATCTGAGTTGCATTTTTGCATGTGTTGCATTATCTATCTTAACATGAACTAGGATCATGCATGATTTCTAACTAGTTCTCTGTTTTAGCTCGGAGTACACTGTGAGTGTTTACGCTTTAGCATACTACATGAGATGTGTATGTTGCCATGTTAGCATTCTTGCCATGAGGCTAACTGCTTAAGTGATTAACTGTTTGAATGCCTATGGGTGAAGGTTGGATTGCTTGAATTGGAACAATTCATCAAAATCATGTTTTCTAAGCCCACTTGAGGGTGGCAAAATCCATGACTTAGCTTACTTGTGAGTAGCACCTCTAAACCGTTTTCGAACAAACGAACATGAAATGTTTTGTTCCAACTTAGGCAATCTAGTCTATACTTGTATGCTGTGCGCATCACATAGTAAACTAGCTAATGAATCGGAATAAGAGCACATGTGTTTTCAAAAACAACGCATCATATTTGATCGGGCGAGCGGGGGTGCTCATTGCATGACCTTCCTGTCTCGTACCTAAGTTCCCAAGCCGAGGCAACTTTGCTGATGACGGACACGTGGCCTTAGGCACGAGTCATGGTTTCTTAAATTTTCCACAAATAAAACATTTAGGTGGCGACTCTGTATTTGGCAAAGCAGTCCATGTTTCGTACTTCTTTATTAAAATTGATTTTCCAAAACGATTTGCCGGATTTGGACTCTTTGGTGATTTATCGGTCTCACATCGCACTTTGTGAGATTAGATTTAGAATCGTGACACGAGTCCGAACTGTAGTAGCTAATGGACAAACGATTCGCGCCCTCGCTCACGCAGCCGAGAGTTCTCGGGCGGTCTACACTTACGTTCACAGTAAGCATGTATCTCCAATTTTTGCCGAAGTCTGATTCAAACAAAGACTTAGCCAAGCCTTGTGACCTCGGTCTCTATGTTAATCTAACTAGACTAGACTTGGTTCAACTCTGCCGTAGTGGCAAGTCCAAATTACCCGACATGTTTCATTCGGAAACATTGCTAACGTAGTTAAACTCTATCATATGGCAAGTATAATTCAACTCTACCATATGATAAGTCTAAGTTATTTGTCATGTTTCAATCGGAAACATCGCAAACTTAGTTAAACTCTATCATATAGCAAGTATAATTCAACTTTACCATATGATAAGTCTAAGTTATTCGTCATGTTTCATTCGAAAACATCGTCATAAGACTATTCCAGTCCTATCACACAAATATCACCAACAATAAAAACCAAATCAAGCTAGTGTTTTATTAAAACATCAGCTAATATTGCATAATTCTCACAAAAATAAAAAACTAATGGTAAAAAAAATTTAGATTGCAAGTGTTCGAGGGTCGTGGCAACTCTTTGCCAACAGTGTCTTCAAGCCGATATGCTCTATTTCCGACAACCGAGATGATTCTATGAGGCCCCTCACAGTTTGGGCCAAGTTTGCCCTCCCTAGGATCCTTCTTGTTGCCAACAACTTTCCTCAAGATGAGGTCCCCAACCTTGAACTCTTTTGGGTTGACCTTCTTGTTGTAAGCCCTAGCAAGTTGCTGCCGGTATGCCTCCAGCTGAATTGCTACTCTATCCCTTTTTTCTTCCAACAGGCCTAGATCTCGGGCCAAGAATGCCTCGTTAGTTCCATTCTCCACTCCTTGGGTTTTAATTCCAGGGAAGCCGACTTCTAGTGGGATGACTACTTTAGTGGCTTAACGGAGACTCCCCAGTTGATCTTCTCGGCGTAGTCCGATATGCTCAAAAAATATTGGGCAATTCTTCCACCCACTTGCCCTTGGCTACTTCCAGCTTCCTCTTGATCCCATCCAAAATGGTCTTGTTTGATGCTTCTGCTTGACCATTACTCTAGGGAAAACTAGTAGTAAAATAATAGTTCTTAATCTTGTACTTGGCACAGAAGCTCTTAATTAGCTTACTGTCAAATTGAGTGCCATTGTTTGCTATAATGGCCTCCAGATCCCGAATTTGGTTATTATGTTCTTCCAGATGAAGTTTTTCACATTGATATCTCAAATCTTTGCAAAGGGTTCAACCTCTACTCATTTTGTAAAGTAGTCTGTGGCTACTAGTAAGAACTTTCTTTGTCCGATTTTCTGTGGTAGTGGTTCTACTAGGTCCATGCCCCACTGGGCAAACGACCAAGGGCTAGACATTGGGTTCAGATCTGTTGTTGGTTGATGTATCAAAGGTACGAACCCTTGACACTTCTCACACTTTCTGACATAGGCTTCAGCATCCTTTTGAATGTATGACCACCAGTATCCCTAGGATATAGCTCTATGGGCAAGTGACCTGCCCCCTGCATGGCTTCCACAAACTCCTTCATGTATTTCGTCGAGGAAGTCCTCAACCTGGGATGGATACACACATCTTAGAAGGGGCCCAGTGAAAGATCTTCTGTAGAGATGACCCTCTACTAACAAGCAGAACCTGACCGACTTCAATCTGGCCTTATATGCCTCTTTTCGGTTATCCGGCAGCTTGCCATCCCTTAGGATCATTACTATTACATCCATCCAGCTTGGACCCATCTTCACACACATTGCTTCGTACTCTGTGATCAGTGGTTCTACACTTGGGCCTGACAAATAATCAACCATTATTGTCCCTATCTCTCCTGATTTCATTGCACTAGCCAGGTTAGTCAAGGTATCAACATGATCATTATCATCTCGGCTAACCTGCTGTAACCAGTAATCTTGGAATAATGCTAATAGTCTAACAACCTTTTTGACATAGACTATCATTCATTCATCCCGGGCTGCATACTTGCCCGTTGCTTCATTCACAATAAACTGGGAGTCACAGAAGATTACCACCTCATCGGCTTCCATTGCTGCTGCTAACTTCAACCCTGTAATCAGTGCCTCATACTCTACTTCATTGTTTGAGGTCTTGAACCCCAAATGAATAAACTGCTCTAACATTCGCCCATCTGGTGATACTAACACTACTCTTGGCCCTACTTCTTGACGGTTTGAACTTCCATCAACAAACAGACGGAAGGAGTCACTGATGTAGATGTCGCAGGGCTTTGATTTCTCTTCTTTCTTCTGTTTTGCTGGAGTGGGGTTCTTGGGCCCCAGTTGGGTTTCTTCTTGCTCCCTTAGGCATGCCAAGCCACGGCTCACAGGAGTCCGACGCAGGATGGCACCAGGGGTGAACTCGACCACAAAGTCAGCCAAAACCTGACCTTTAATTGCTGTTCTGGGCTTAAACTCCTAGTCATATTGGCCCAACACTACTGCCCATTTGGCTACCCTGTTTATCAGATCTCCTTGCTGCAATAGGGACTTCAAAGGATGCTCAGTTAGGAAGCTCATCACCAGGGCTAGTGTCAATTTCTCCAAGGGTAGATACCTGGTTTCTACACCTGCTAAGGTCTTACTTACATAGTATATCACCTTTTGTTCTCCCTCCTCTTCTCGGATTACTACCGCGCTTATTACGTGTTCTGAAACTGCCAAATATAGCAACAATTTTTTTCTAGATATTGGATTTGACAGAACTGGAGCTCTTGTTAGGTACTTTTTCAAGTCAGCCAAGGTGACTTCGCATTCTTCTGTCCACAAAAATTCTGTGGCCTTTTTTAACAAATTAAAAAATGGTTTACATTTATCTGAACTTTGGCTGATGAACCTGTTTAGGGCTGCTACCTTGTCGGTCAAAATCTAGACCTGCTTGGCTGACGTCGGGCTCCTTAAGTCAAGAATGGCCTTAATTTGATCTTGGCTTGCCTCAATGCCCTTTTTGGTGACTAGGTATCCCAGGAACTTACCAGACCCAACTCCAAATGCACATTTCAAAGTATTGAGTTGGAGCCGATATATTCTTAGGATATCAAAAATTGCTTTCAAATCGGCCAGATGATTTCTAGGTTCTTTGGTCTTCACGACCATGTCATCAATGTACACTTCTACTATTTTTCCAATCAGATGTCTGAACATCCTGGTTACTAACCTCTGGTAGGTTGCTTCTGTATTTTTCAACCTGAAAGGCATCACTCTGTAGCAGTATAGCCTTTTTGGGGTGATGAATGCATTCTTCTCCTCATCAGAATGATACATTGCTATCTGGTGGTATCCCCTATAAGCATCTAGGAAGCTCATCCTCCGATGTCCTGAAGTGGCATCCACCAGCTGATCAATTTTGGGCAGAGGGAAGCTGTCTTTAGGACAAGCTTTATTCAGTCTACGTAGACCCTCCAATTTCCATTCTTCTTTTTCACAACTACTGTGTTGGACAGGTAGGTTGGGCAGTTCACCTCCCGAATAGCCTTGGTTTCCAACAGCTTGTCCACTTCCTCTTCTACTGTCTCCACATGAATCAACGTCGGCCTCCTTGCCCGTTGAATGGCAGGTTTAGCTGACCTGTGTACATTGAGCTTATGGCAAGTGACCTCGGGGTTAATGCCAGACATCTCGTATAGCGTCTAGGCAAACACTTCTATGTTTGCTCGCAAGAAAGCCTCCAACTCCCTCTCTTCCTCCTCCTCACCGGCTAAGCCTGAACCGAGAAGAAAGAAGCGCTCTACATCATCTTCTTTTACTAGAATCTTCTTCAAGGCTTCCTCACTCTTGTCAGCCGACTCTTTGCTTACGCCATCTAAGACCTCCATCTCATCGTCTTCAATTTCTACTATTTCTGCCTCTTGCACGTTGCAGGTGAATTTCATTGCTTCCATGGAGTAATTTTTTGCCTGCACCTGACCCTCTGACCTTCTCAATTCCATGCTCCATTGCTGGTGCAGCATTGAGGGAACAACTCTCATTACGTGTAACTACAGTTTTTCGAAGATAACATTGTAAGGGGAGTGAGTGCCAATTGCTGTAAACTCTGTGCTTACCTTCTTCGTGCCTGCCTATACCTCCAAATTTGTGGCTCCTAGAGGCCACATCGGCGTTTCGTTAAATCCAACCATCGGGTTGTTGAATTGTTCCAGATCGTCTAGATGGAGGCCAAGTTCCTTATAATATTTAATATACAGGATGTCACAAGAACTGCCTTGATCAACCAATATGCACCTTACCTGGCACTCCCCAATACTCCCTAATCTTCAGCGTTATCACCAAGGCATCATTGTGTGGATACAGCACCATATCCCGGTCTGCCTTGGTAAAAGACACCATTGGTCCCTAGTACTCATTAGTCCTAGGCTCCTTTTGTTGGACCTGATACATGTGCTGTAGGTGCTTCACTCTCTGAGTCTCCCCACGCACCTCATTCTCATTGACCTTCGAGTGAATCACATTGATCACCCGAGATCCATCTGCTAGCTGTGGTGGTAGTGGTGAAGGTGGTGCTGTCAGTGCCTGGGGCAGCCTTGTCTGCTCTTCTTTTGTTCTGGACTCATCTACTAGGTCTCTCAGATGACCCTGTCTGACCAGATCCTCTAAGTGCGTCTTCAGAGTCCTGCACCCCTGAGTCAAGTGTCCATCCTCATTATGATAGGCACAGTGCTTCCCAAGGCTTCTTCCCATAAACTCACCAAGGATCTTCTCCGGCGCTCTATAATACAACTGGTTCTTAATTCTTTCTACAACTTTGTAAACCGGGATCCGGAACACAGTGGTGATTGTCTGTGCAGCCTTCAAGCCTGTTTCTTGCTTGTTAAAACTTGTTTTACCTTGGCCTCGCTTCAGTGAGCCATTTCTCTTCTCTTGCTTTGGTGCTTTTGCTCCGTGCGTGTCTTCCTCCGCTCTTGCATATTTCTCAATTCGTGCCATGAGCTCCTTCATACTCTTTGGTAGAGTTTTTTGCGAGTGACTTTCGAAGTGGGCATTCATCCTCCAGGCCATTTTTGAAAGATATGACTGCTAGCTCCTGGTTGCATGTCGGTATTCGGTTGAACACCTTATAATACCATTTCGCATAAGCCTTGAGGCTTTCACCCTCACTAATGTTCAAAGCCAGCAGGGAGTCTACCTTTAGTGGCTTCAACTTATTTGTTACAAACTTGGCTACAAATGTATCGGCCAGGCCTTCCCAACTCTTCACAGTTCCTTTTGGCAACTTGTGGAACCAATCTGATACAATTTCCTCAAACGATGAAGGAAACATCTTGCATAACAGCTGCTCGTTCCCACTATACACAACCATTGAATTTAAATATAAGTCGACATGAAAGTTCGGTTCAGACTTACCGTCATAAACATGGAATATCGACATATGAAACCTCTTCGGGGCCTCGAACCTATCCAACTCCACCAAGAATAGCGTTCTCAGCTTGACAGTGGATGTGACCTCAGCGTTGAATCGCTTCCTCTGGAGGTAGTCTCTCAGGTCCTCCTTCGTTCGACTGAGAGCTTAGCTATCAACAGATTTTAGCCTTTTTGGTGCGCTGCTCCCGGCATCGTGGTGTGTCCTTTTGGACTTTTCTTTATTCACTATATCAAAGCAAAATCCCTTCCCCTAGACATACTGATATTTTTTGACATAGGTTCCCTTAGTATGAGGCGTCCTCTATGACTCACCTCTCATTGACTTTGCTCACCCGCCATCTCGTGAAGGCCAATGTGAACGTTCCTTCTCCTGGTCATGCTGTGGGACTACTGGGATTGTTTTTTGCCCCCCTTTCTGGGCATCGGTCTTAGCTGTTAGTATCGGCGTGTCTTACAATGGTTACAATGGTTGCATTACGTTGTTTTGCATCATGAAGTTGACAATTGATTGTAGGTCTGCCAACTTGTTTGCGACCTGTCACAACCCAAACCCGCCCCTATGGGTTTAGCATCGCAACCGGCCAGTAATCCGTGATTACCAAAGGCCTGCTTAATAGTAATGACAGTAATACAGAGTAAAGAGACTGGCGGAAGCCAAAACAGTAAATAAAATATGTCCAATGAGCTGTAACAGTCTGAATGCAAAAATACTTTTTATAAGCATGCCACATTGATAACCAAAACATATGTACATGCGACATATATACAAACATCCATGTCAAGGACTAAATCCCTACCTATAACTGTACAGTCAAGTTTTAAACATTTATTACAAAACAGAGACAAGAGGGTGAAATTGAGACACCGCAAAACAGCCTTAGCCTGAATGAACTTGGAACCTCGAAGTGAGGCGCGGTGGTTGGCTTGACAAAACAAGAGCTTAACCTGATGCTCCTAGCATCGGTCCGGTGCCTGGACACCTACATATGTATATGAACAGTGAGCTAAAGCCTAGTGAATAAGAAATGCGTAAAGGTTTAAGAATGAATGTCCTTTCATTAATTAAAACAGTCATTTAGAATTCATAACAGTTACATATGATACGTCCAATAGCAAAACAGTACAGTAGGTCTTAACAGACCGAACAGTCAGTTGATGGCCATCATAACAGTAAATAGTAGTGGTCCCAACATTGGAGCCGATAGAGATCTCTGTAACAGTAGCAGAAACAGTAACAGTAGGTTGCTATGGATGCCACGAGTACAGTTTACAAATAGGACAAACATCCATTCATTGAACAATAACATTTCAGTTAGTAGTACATTTGATCATTTAGAAAATAATCATAATTGAACATATCTTTACAATATTGTTACTCACAGAATATTGGGCTACAGGCAGCTAATGAGCGTCCTCGGATGCCAACCCTACAGTTGCAAAACGAACACACACTCAGGATTAATAACTTAGCTCCTAACTATACTGGTGTGGTTCTATAACATTATTCTCATTAAGATGCCTTAAACATGGCTAGGATGCTAGGGATGGATGAGGATGCAAAAAATGACCTTAAAAACTTGTTCAAAATTGCTGAAACAGGGGGGGTCTGCGCTCCGAGCGGTGTGCTTGTTGACCTCGAGCGACATGCAGACCAAGAGAGCTCCGCTGCGAGCGTGACTTGCCGCTCGGCTCGAGCGGACTGTAAATCTGGAAGAAAGTCTGGATGCATGATTTTTGACGCTCGACGGACGCTCGACCTGCCGCGCTGAGCAGTGAGACTTCAGGACCCCGCGTCGAGGCTCGAATTCCGGTCGCCGAGCGCATGCGCAAAATATGAACTTCTGGGGAGTATGCATTTCACGCTCGGAGCTGACTTCCCTGAGTTGAGCAAAAGCTGCATGTACTCAGAGGTACGCCTCGAGCGTGAAGTCCTCGCGTCGAGCGGTGGATCCAAATCTAGGAATTTCCAGATTGATCCCCAAGCCACAAAATATCAACTTCTAAAGCTTTAGACTTGATTCTTTGTGGCTAATTTCTGGGGAAAACACTTGAAGACTCTAGTACAACATGGTTTCAAGAAGTCTCATTTGCGATGTGAAATCAAGCCCAAAAGTAACAAGTTTGAACTGAAAATTAAGTGTAAATATGCAAAAATAATGCAAAATCAAATGCATGTTCCAAGAGCTCCAGTGTTCCATAGACAAGAGTCAAATGCAATGTGAGCTCAAATCATGGTATTCATGGACCTCTTACCAAAATATGAAACATAATGTAAGAGTTTTCATGAAAACAACTCAAAATGCAAGAATATGTACATGCGATGCCTGGAATGAGCTCATATTCGGCCTCTTCAAATTATTTTGACTTTAACCTCCAATATTTCATGAGACATGCAAGAAACAACTTAATATCACAATTGAGAGGATTGAGTTTCTCGTTACCTTATTGTTGTAATTTTAGATGTGGGAACCTCAATATATGCGAAATCCCTTCAATTCTTTTAAGTTCTCCATGCTAATTCTTGTTAAAAGAATTTTCTCCTTTACGTATCTATCGTTCTTTTCGGTTTGGCTCAAGAAGGTGAGCAAATGATGCACTCAAGACACATGTGAATCAAATTCAGGTTGAATGGCCTTAGAACAAATCGTATTAGTGGCAACATGTAATAAACCAAATAGTGTATCATAACATTATTTATTAGATTTAATCATTCCAAAGTCGAATTTTAATTAAAGTACCAATTAATCACATAAATCCTAATTAGCATATAACACTAATCGATTTCTGATTTGGTCGCCGATAAGACCTTCAATTCGCAGTTCAAAATTAAAACATGAACAGATTCATTTAGAAATCAAACAGATAGAAATGCATTCAAAACAATACACTCATACAATCGATTCAGGATATCATTCTTATCAGTTACTTCTCATGCTTAAACACAGTTTAGCACTAATCAGAGGTGAGGGTTGTCACACGACCCTTCATCTCACCGTCCCTCCTCAAGCATCTGTCATTCCATACCTGGAGATCACTTTTGTTGTAATACTCATCTCGGCCTGCTTTCTTTGGGGCATCTTCTTCTTTGCCGACGTCCTTCTCCCAAGATTTTGATCCTATGCTCCTTCATTATGGTTTTCTTCCTCAATGTTAGGATCGGCATGTTTACCACTCCCACCTGGGACGTCGTCCCCGATTTTTTTTCCGTACCCGTTGTTGGCCATCTATTCTCCTTAAGTTCCAACAGACGGCGCCAAATTGTGGGTATAGATTTCTGACCATACAACCAAAAGAGGAACTCAGTTGGAGAGCACTAGCAGAATAGATTAAGCCTAACAACCTGCACAAGAATATGAGAATTCGGTGGTAGTTCGTCCACCCGGGGGCACTCCGACGATCAAGTCAGTAATCAATATCTCTCAAAGATAGCAAATTGTGCTTAAATTCACAGGAAAGAACTTACCTCAGACTTACGAGGGTGCCTTACTTTTATAACTAGCAGTGACTTGATCCCATTAGAAGCCTCAGACTTAAACTCAATGCTTATCCTGGACCTTTATCTAGACAGAGATAAACTCTTTTTGAGCCTTATCTTTATCCAGACTGAGATTCTTCTCTATTCTAGGACTCTTGTCTTTTATCCGCTCATCTCGGATTCTAGTATCTCTACAGATAACCTCGGCTTAGCTGAGATTACCTTAGCGCATGAGCAAACCACACGACACCTCGACTGACACTTCGACGTCATCTTAGTCACGTATTGTTATTCACAAAATATGTCCCCACAGGAATAAATACACACTAAAAAAGGCTCCAACAAAAATTTCCATCATGGAGCTTTATCAATTGTTTCCATGTTAAAAAATCAAAGCTAAAAACCACAATTTTGCTATAGGCTATGTTTGGATCATGAATTTCCAACCCAAATCTATGATTCAAACATAAAGTTTCAGAAATTGTCCACCACTAACATAATTGCCAAAATTGTTAAGAATTGTGGATACGAGGAACTACGGCTACTAAGAAAGTTAAAAGCATTCCGTTTATGGATAAAACATGGGTTTGATAGGGAAAATAAAAATAATAATTTCAAGAATAATTAAGATTTTCACAAGTAGCATTGTCACCCAAATACAATTTAAAGACATATATCTATATCGGGTTTACAACAAATCACAACATGAGCACAATCTCAAATAAATAAATAAAAACTAGATGAAATTAACCAAAACCCATCAAAGATTGGTGTATGGATACCTGTGAGATGCCCAGCAAGAATAACACAGATTTGAACTTGCAGAGAACTAAAAATTTGATGGGTTGTGATAAGAAAATTCATGGAGGATTTGGGAATTCTAATAATGGTGAGTAGAAAGTTAGTCAACTGTGCGTGTGTCCCCTTAATAAAGAAACAGGTGTTAGTGAGATACCATTCCCGCACCTTGCCTCTCTGTCTCCATCTTTCGTTCTAGGAGGTTCTATTTAAGGACAAACATTAGCACCTTTCACACTCTCAAATCTTTAGGATATGTTTGGTTTGTGTTTGAGAGATGTGTTTTAGAAATAAAAAGTACGAAAAGTTGTTTGGTTGGTTTTTTTCAAAAGATGTTTTGAAAAATTATTTTGAGAGAGAGTTTTGAAAAAAGTGATTGATTTGATGTGTGTGAGAGACAGATTTGTTTGGAAAACTTGTTTGGTTTACAAGTTTTGAGAAATTTTTTTGAAAAAATTTGTTTGGTTTAATTACTTTTAAAAACCTATTTGTAAAAAAAATTTCTCAAAAATTTTTTAGAAATACAAACCAAACGAACCCTTAGTCTTTTATTGCAATTTTATCATTAGTTAAAATTTGAAATTATGAAA
>NW_021038508.1:0-26985 GCF_004153795.1 Camellia sinensis | reverse complement strand
GGACATTAAATTAAATTAGACCCTTTTCGGCGACCAAAATTTTAGTTGCCTAAAGTCCCACCTTTTTAGCTACTAAAATTTTAGTCGAGAAAGAGTTCTTTTTTGGCTACTAAAAATTTAGTCGCTGAAAGTTCCCATCTTTAGCTACTAAATATTTAGTCGGCAAAGAGTTCATTTTTTGGCTACTAAATATTTGGTTTCCAAAAGTTCTACGTTTTTTGCTACTAAAATTTTAGTCGGCAAAAGTGTTTTTATAATTTAGTTTTTTATTTTTAATTATGAAATATTTTAGTTGCCAAATATTTGATTTTCTTTTGGCTAAATGTCTTTTTTTTTTTTTTTTTGGCTACTAAACTTTTAGTCACTAAATGTCTTTTTTTTTTTTTTTGGCTACAAAACTTGTAGTCGCCAAATGTCTTTTCCCAATTTCTTTTTAGCTCCTAATTGTTTAGTCGCCAAAAACATGATATTATGTTTTATCGCGAAATTATAATTTCTCTACAACTTGTCTATATACAATGCAACCTGTAATACATATATAAACAAAATGATACATACTATCAATCATTCCACAATCTGTGTCCATATACCAAAAATAAATAACATTAAATATCAAAATCCATACAAATCAACTATTGTCCAAACTAAAATAATAATTCCATACAAAATATATCATACAAAAATCAAAGCCTTTTGTATACAAAAAATACATTTACTATCAAGCAAAATTACAATTTGGGATGGTACAAATTACCATTGTAATCTGTACCACAACAAAAGGTGATATATGTACTACGAAAAAAGTTTTCTATGGACCATGACAAAACGTCCTATATGTACATCGACAAATGGTATATATGTACCACGATAATCATTATCTATTGATTGCCAAAAGTTTTCTATATCAGTAATAATAAACTACACAAAAGCAAAGGAAGACAAAAGTATTATATTAGTTCTACACAAAAGTGAAAATTCTTCTCTATACAACAATATGGATTATCCACAAGTCCACGCAACCAAGCCATCTGCAAAGAAAAACAAAAAATGAAACATTAGAATTAGTTACAAAATATCAATTCAGTCAGTCATATGGAACATGTTCTAGCATGCATTTAAGGTACAACAATCGAGAAATGTCTTCTTGGAAATAAAAGAAAGTATATATACAAATATATGTATCATGCAATATTTATTCTAACCAACTGCACAAACAATGTAATATGTAATTTTCTCGTCCTATAAATATATAAAGGCAATTATTAGAATATGTAGATGTTATTTTAATAAACTTGTTGCTTTTTTAACTAAGTGTTGCAAATTTTTCGACTAAGTATAAGGCGTATTCGGGGGCTGTTATGAATTTTCGCCCCCGGAAAGCCCTTTTTCGAGTAAGTTTCGGGCGTATTCGGCTTTAACTCCCAACCTATGGGTCTGAATTACATTCCGTCAAATCTCACAAGCCTTATTTTTCATGGCGATGCTATCTATGTGAGCCACACAGTCGTTCAGGGGCTGTTTTGAATTTTCGCCTCCAAAATACCCTTTTTCGACTAAGTTTAGAGCGTATTCGGCTCTAACTCCCAATCTACAGGTCCGCATTACATTCCGTCGATTTTCACAAGTCCTATTTGTCATGGGGGAACTGTTCGTGTGAGCCACACGGTGGTTCGGGGGCTGTTTTGAATTTTCACCCCCAAACGCCTTTTTTTGACTAAGTTTAGGGCGAATTCAGCTCTAACTGCCAACCTACAGGTCCGAATTACGTTCCGTCAGTTCTCAAAAGTCCTATTTGTCATGGGGGAACTGTCCGTGTGAGCCACACGGTGGTTCGGCCGCTGTTTTGAATTTTCGCACCCGAAACGCCCTTTTTCGCCTAAGTTTAGGGCGTATTCGGCTCTAACTCCCAACCTATGGGCCCAGATTACATTCCATCAGTTGTCACAAGTCCTATTTGTCATGGGGGAACTGTTCGTGTGAGCCACACGGTAGTTCGGGAGCTATTTTGAATTTTCGCCCCCGAATCGCCCTTTTTTGAATAAATTTAGGGCGTATTCAGCTCTAACTCGCAACCTATGAGCCCGAATTACATTCCGTCAGTTCTCACAAGCCCTATTTGTCATGGGGGAACTTTTTGTGTGAGCCACACGGTGGTTTGGGGACTGTTTTGAATTTTTGCCTCCAAAACGTCATTTTTCGACTAAGTTTAGGATGTATTCGGCTCTAACTCCCAACCTATGGGTCCGAACTACGTTTTGTCAGTTCTCACAAGTCCTATTTTTCATGGGGGAGCCGTCTATGTGAGCCACATGGTCGTTCGACGGCTATTTTGAATTTTTGCCCTCGAAATGCCTTTTTTGGACTAAGTTTAGGGCGTGTTCAGCTCTAACTCGCAACCTATGGGCCCGGATTACATTCCGTTAGTTTTCACAAGTCCTATTTGTGATGGGGGATCTGTTTGTGTGAGCCACACGGTGGTTCGGGGGCTGTTTTAAATTTTCGCCCTCGAAACGCCCTTTTTCTACTAAGTTTAAGGCACATTCGGCTCTAACTCCCAACCTACGGGTCCGAATTACGTTCCGTTAGTTTTCACAAGTCCTATTTGTCATGAAGAAGCTATTCGTGAGAGTTATACGGTCGTTTGGAGGCTATTTTGAATTTTTGCCCCCCAAAAACTCTTTTTCGAGTAAGTTTAAGGCGTGTGCGACTCTAACTCTCTACCTACGGGTTCGAATTACGTTCCGTCAATTCTTACAAGTCCTATTTTTCATGGTGAAGCTATCCGTGTATGCCACACGGTTGTTCAGGGGAGGTTATGAATTTTTGCCCCCGGAAAACTCTTTTTCCAATAAGTTTAAGGGTATTCTGCTCTAACTCTCTGCTTACGGGTCTGAATTACGTTTCGTCAGTTGTCACAAGTCTTATTTGTCATGGGGACGCTATCTGTGAGAGTCACACAGTCGTTCAGGGGCTGTTTAGAATTTTCGCCCCCGAAACGTCCTTTTTCGACTAAGTTTAGGATGTATTCGGCTCTTACTCTCTACTTATGGGTCTGAATTACGTTCCGTCAGTTGTCACAAGTCCTATTTGTCATGGGGAAGCTGTCTGTGATGGTCACGCGGTCGTTCGGGTGCTGTTTAGAATTTTCGCCCACGAAACGCCATTTTTCAACTAAGTTTAGGACATATTCGGTTCTAACTCTCTACTTATGGGTCCGAATTACGTTCCGTTAGTTGTCACAAGTCTTATTTGTCATGGGGAAGCTGTCTGTGACAGTCATACGGTCGTTCGGGGTCTGTTTAGAATTTTTGCCCATGAAACACCATTTTTCGACTAAGTTTAGGGCATATTCAGCTCTAACTCTCTACCTATGGATTCGAATTAAGTTCCGTCAGTTGTCACAAGTCCTATTTGTCATAGGGAAACTGTTTGTGAGAGTAACACGGTGGTTCAGGGGCTGTTTAGAATTTTTGCCCCCTTAATGCCCTTTTTCGGTTAAGTTTAAAGCGTTTTTGGCTCTAACTCCCAACCTACATGTGCTAATTACATTCCGTCTACTGTCACAGGTCCTATTTGTCATAAGGAAGCTGGTTATGACATCCCTACGGTGGTTCAGGGGTTGTTTTGCATTTTCGCCTCCTTAACGCCTTTGTTTGAATAAATTTTAATAAAGAAAGCTACATAGGTTTGTCTCTAGGTATCCAATTCCTTTAATTTAACCTGATATCCAAGTACATTACAAAATATTCCTATTTCTTAACAAATTTCATTTATTTTCTAGAATAGAATGGTGTGCACAATATGCCATAAAGCATTTTATTCATATTTTATGTATAGTTCTATCGGAAAGATAGAAAAACTTCTCAACCAATCCGAGAAAATCCTACAAGACCAAATGCCACATATATAAGGAAACTATTACATCTAACCATCACTAACAGGTAACTATCTTGTTGAATTCATAATTAATTTTCTTTTAAGGTTAGTATATCAGACTAGATTGCATTGCAGCATATCAATAAACCCATGCTGAAGTCATGTTACAAAGTTCTATAGATCTGTGAGTTGCTAAATTGATCAACTTCTGTAGATCCTAACAAGGAGGAAATGAAATTTAAGATTCGATTGATCAGAGGAACTTGCTAGTGTTATCTCAAACTGTTCACCAGAGTTTCCCAAGACAAAGATGTGCTCAACTTTGGTCTCACGTTTCAACTTGAGAAAAGCCTGCAGGCAAACAAAGTTATCAACAACCTTGATATCAAAAGGAACATTATTAAAGAGACAAACCAAAATCAAAATACAAACCTGAAGTGGTTTAAATGGATGCCCAAGTGGAGTGGTCAATTGAAATAATAAACGCAGCTTTTGACTAGTGTTTTTTATGTAGAGATCGCTGTAGATGTATTGTTAATCTTTTATTGCTGTATATAATTTCAAATTTACCTAGTCAAGCTTTGCTGAGCTGAACCTCCTCTTGCTGAATATCAGATCAATTGTTAAGGAAGTCAGATATTCGGCTTGTGCTAGGCTTTAACCACAAAACAAGCCACGACAAGCCTTTTGTGAGTTGAGTTTGAGCTATTTGCTGTTTGACTCCTTTTACTTATAAAATTCAACACTCGTAGTGAACAATATTACCTCAATTTTTAAGATATTTTTCCAAATTTTGATTTTCTTGACTTTACCTTGCCACATGTAAGTTTGTTGATTTTCTCTTATGTGATGACAGCCATTTTCCTAGCTAAAATAGATCAATTAGTAATATGATGATCTTCATTGGAGGATTTGAAGTCTGCGAGAAATGGCCAAGATTCACTCATGATTTTATGTGGTGTTGCCCATTGATTTGTATATTCTTCAACTGTTTTTTACTCAAAATTCTCTAACAAAATTATCATTTTTATTGAACAGGTTTTGGATCACTGCAAATATGGATTTGTTATCTGATGCTGAATCTTTGTTGTCATCGCTTAAAACACCAAAGACTTGTACAATTGTGCTGCTTCCCAATCTTTAAGAAGCGATGCCTAACAATTTTGTTATCGTCATCATCCTCACTTTGAAAAAGTTGTACTTTGAATGATGTACTATGTAAATTGTATTGCCTAATATATGTATTTGAATTTGAATGTCAGACTGGGGTCTAAAATAATTTACAATGACTTATTGTTTATGATAGATCAGTTAATTTGCCTATTTACTTGAATTTCTTTACAAATTTCACCTCACTTAAGGGATCTGCAAGTTTTTGACATCTCATGCCCATTTTTGACAGTCCTTAAGACTTGGACGTCACCGTTTGAACACTCGGTGATCATCCATGTTCGTGTTCGTCTTGAGTTCTTGGAGGTCTCGGCCACGCGCCTTGCCTCAAGACCTCTCGACTTGCCTATTTTATGTTTGGTTTTGCACCAAACACTTGTGTTTTGCTTTTGAGGAGCAGGGAATGGCTTGTTGGCCATCCCCACATCTCACTGGCCATGGCTTGAGGCCACCGGCCATTGTTTTGTTGCCATCAGCAAAATGTTTGGTCGGTTGGCACTCTGTTTGGTCGGTTGACCATTTATTTGGTCAATTTGACATTTTTGGCTGGCCGACCACTGTGCATCTACTTTTGGCAGATATTTGGTGCTAGCTGGCACCCACTTTGCACCCCCTCCATACATGTGTATGGGGGGATTTCACTCTTGCCCAGCTTGTTTTGTAAGCTTTGCAAGAGTGATCCTCTATAAAGGGAGGCCTTCTCCTTCCTCCTCAAGGGTTAGAGGGTTGAGTTCCAGAGCTCTAGATTAGGGTTAGCATAGTTGTATATATTCTATCTCTATATCTCCCTCTCTTCCATATTGTGTGTATTAAGGTGTTTTGTTCATAGTTTTGCACACAAACACCTAGAGTTACACTTTCCTTTGGCTACTGAGGTACTAAGGAGTGATTTTCAGAGTTTTTGAGTTAATCTAAGCTTGGGGAAGGGGCTGGAGTGGACCTTGTGAAGAAGGTCTTCAAGGGTGAGAACTTTACCCCTTTATTTTTCATTTTTGCATAGGCTTTTAGCCATCCTTTCATCTATTTTTAAGCTTAACTTATAACATATAAAATTTCTGATTTTAAGTGCTTAAAATTGTTGTTTAAGGTTTCTTTGGTGTTTGGGGTTGTTTGACCCCTCTTAGGCCTTGTTTGGCCCCCATTTTGTGCTATTTTGGTGAGCTCTGAGACCACCTTGTTTGGGCCTCCCCACCACTTAAATCCAAAGGGATTTTAGTGGTGGGGATGGTGCTTTGAGGTCCTAAGGAGGAGAGGGCCATCCCCTCTCCTTGTTGTCTTCAAAAGTTATCATTTTAGCCTCATGTGTGAGCGCCATTGTTGAGTTCATGTTGGCCATGTCTTAGCTAGTATTTGTGCTTATTTTGCCATGATATAGCACTGTTTTAAGTTGGTTTAGACACACCATGCATGCTTAGCATACTTGTCTTGTAATGCCATGAAATTGCCTTAACATGCTTTGTGCTTTGAGCCTTGTTTCTAGCATGATTTTGGCCTAGCTTTGTGAAGCTTTTATACACGTTTTGGTGTGTTTGAGGTCAGTTTTTGGTTGCTCGGGTCATCCATGTTTTTCTTTGTATAGCTACCATACAATATCCCTTGTAGGCCTTGAGTGTTGACCCCTCTAGCATGCTTTACTTACTTTGTTTCAGTGGTTTGGAACCACTTATCATGTCATTTCAGTCCTTGTGATATGCTTGTATGATTGTATTTGATGCTCCTTTAATGCTTCAAGAGGTTGGTGTTGTAGACACCCCATTTTTGACCGACCTTGAGACTTAGACGTCACCAGTTGAGCGCTCGGTGATATTGCATATCGTGCTCGTTCAGAGGTTTCAGAGTCTCGGCTGCGAGCCTTGCCTCCGGACTTTCGAACTCTTTCATGCTTTGCTTCGGTTTGCGAACCAGGCCCTGTTTTCTCTTCCCGAAGGGAGGGAGAGGTCCCGTAGATCATCTCTCAGTGGCCATAGGCTACGTTTCGTGGTCGTAGGCCATTTCGCCCGTTTGGAGTCCGGTTTCCGTTTTTTTCAGAGCCGTTGGCCGTGTGCCTCGGTTCAGGACCGCTTAACCATCTCCGTTTGCTCCAGTTTTTGGCATACATCTTATTTGCTTCCTTTTGACGGACAACTATGGCTCGAGAGGACAACTTCGGTCGGGACCACACTCCGTTGCCAACAGCAGTATTTCGGGCCTCGGGCTAGTGTTTGGCCTACCACGACTTCAGTTTGTGCTCAGTTTATGGTCTGTTTCTGCAGTGGACCTATTGTTCATTGGTAAGAAGGCCGTAGGGGTGGTCGGAGGCAGCTATATGGTTCTGTCAGCCACTTTATCCCTCATCGCTCCTCGTCCCCGTTTTTTCCTCACTTCAAGCCATGTTGACACCCTTGGGCCATTTTTCTTGCCCCTAAACCCCATGTATTTGTTGATGGTAACATCCTGGGAGGCCACCATATTTGGTGGCCGGCAGTTATTGTGGTTGACCTTTTTGAACCCTTTGAAAAGTGGGGTTTTCTCTTCCTGGTTTTCACTATTTTCAGTGGTTATAACCACGAGGTTGTGTTGTGCATACATCAGAGGCTCTCTTTTTGGGGTGGCCGATGTCATAATGCTTCTTGACCCTTTTGACCCCTAGCCGACTGGCCATGGTGAGGTGTCGGCCGGCATCTAAACCCTGATAGCTGGGCCGTGTCATTGATCCTTGCACCCTGTTCACCTTACAGCTGTATATATTCTGTTTCCCCCAGATTGGTGTATCGGGAGGGTGATTTTTGGAGGAGAACTGTGGTATTGTTTCCTTACAGTTTTCCCCCTTTTTTCCCTTTTCTTTGTCTATTTCAGCAGCTCAGCTGCGTGTTTGAGGGTTACACATTTGGCTTAGGCCTCTTCCGTTGATCTCTCTCCCTTACTTTCAAGCTTCATACCTCTCAAACCCTACACCTTTGCTTACAACCATCCTAGCCACCCTCCATCCTTTATTCTAGCATCTTTGGGTTTGTTCTTCCAAAGTAAAGAGCACCATAAAACTCAAGCCAGAGTTGCCAAAGTTGTTACAAGGGTAAGCTCATTTCACCCTTTTTGCTTCATATTTTGCATGCTGTTCTTTAGCAACTTGCTTGCTGTTTTGTGGCTCCGACCCTAACTGGAAACTATGGCTTGTTTTGAGCTTATTTTTCTGTTTGTTTAGGGTATGGTTACCTGTTTTGAGGTCGTCTTGTTGCACTTGCTTCTTATCTCCTTGTTGCCATCTTCTTGTGTAGTATTTTGGCCATGTATATAATAATTGTTTTGAGCTCTGTCTAAACTGAAGTGGCTTATTTTGCGACACTTCTTCACATTGATCGAATCGGCTATTGCTGTTTAAGGCTTTCATTTATCACTTGACTTTATACTCTTCTTTGACATATTTTTGGCTGATTTGTTAGCTCTTTGCTTCTGTTTGTGGGCTTGGTCTCGTTACATATAGTGGACTTTATTTTTACCCCTTTCAGTTGTTAATTAAGGGTGTTTCATGTTTGAGGAATCTTTTCTATACTTTGTGTTATATCTCTCTTTTTGGCCTGTATTTTGCGTAGTATTGTTAGGCTGCTATCATCTGTTTGGTTGGCCATAACTGTAAATGCATTTTTGGACCCTCTTCTACTGTGGTAAAGGGCCCCTTTGTGGTTTGAGGCAGAATACCACACTTGCTTCTTTTTGTCCTCTTTTCGGCCATTTTTGCATGATGAGCTTAGCCATACCTGGTTGTTTTGTGTGGTTTTGTGTTAAACTGTAAATATCATATTTTTGGGCCCCTTCTTCAAATTCTTTTGAAAGGGCCCTCATCTGTTTGGGCTGTAGCTGTGACTACACTACTTTATTCAATTTAGGGCCATTTGCATGCTAGTTTGTAGTCCCATTTGCATTCGCCGTATTGACCTTGCTGTAGACTGTTAATGCTTCTTATTTTCAGGGCTTCTTGACTCTATGTATTTACATTCCATGATTCATAATGCATGTGATAAGTAGGCATTCGTGCCTTATTTCTTTGTTCGTAGGCCTGCCGCCTAATTGCATTTCCGGTGATTTCATGCTCCATCGGGATGCTGTAGGCATTCCGCCTTGGCTTATTCGGCCTTGATTGCTGTCACGGTTTTAATCTTTGAACAAGAGTCTCCAAATCGGCATAATCGTTTTAGCAACAGTATTTTTTTGAATAAGAGGCTGTTCACCCCAAAACTCGGTGACTGCTTATTAGATACGAGTCGCTACCTAAAATCTATAATAATGGGGTGATGTGTAGGTACCCTGGACTCTCGTGCGAAGGCCACCTTCCGTCATCACGGAGGTATTGTCTCGGCTTGGGAGCTTGGGTAGTCGGACGGGAGGTCAAGCTTGAGCACCCCTTTCGCCGGTGAGACCTGCTCCTACTAACCGTGAATCGTTTTTTGAATATTTATGTGTCTTTTTCCGGTTATTAGCTAGAGTTACTTGTTGTGTGACAGCAACAAGTACTAGTACAAAATGCCTAAATTGGAACAAAACTTTCATGCTTGTTGTGAAATGATTTGCTACTCGCAAGTCGGCTAAAATGCAGTTTTGCCACCTTGAGTGGACCTTTTCAGAAAGTGTTTTGCCACTGATCGTAGTGGGCCTTAAACTCACGTTTTAACTGGTCTATCCAATTTAGGTAGTTTACCTCCATCACCAGGCATTCAAGCAGTTTATATCACATAGCATCTAGTCTCTGGTATCATTGCTGTTTGTGCAAACTCACACGCATGTTGGTATGCTAAGCATAATGCTACCGAGTACTCGAGCAAAAAAAATAGTTTAAAATCATGTGATGATCCTAGTTATGTAAGATGGCTATGCAAACATGGCAAGATGCCAACTAAGATAGGCCTCAGCTAATCTACAATGACATGTGAAATGCTACACTAATCACGTATTGCAATGGAATGAAATACAAATGTAGTTAGAATGATGCGCCGGAGCACGGTGCTGCAGGAAATTTGAATGCACCATGCATTGCATAAGGTATGCTAACTTTAAAATATGCCTGTCTCCTCATAAGCAGGTAAATAAAGGGAAAGCGAGTAGGGGTTGAAGCATACACACACGCACCAGCATCCCACACTTTATTACAGTTTGCCCTCGCTCGGGGCGACCAAGAATAATACAATCGAATGATAAATCGACATTCCTAGCTAATTAATTATTACAACTTATATTAATTAAGACAAATAAATGCCGCAAGAAGGTGGCCGCAGGCCTGCCTCTGGGATGCGTGAGTGTGCATGCTCGGATCCGTTCGCTTGGAAGCTCTACCTAACACTGCACCTCTGTTCATACTTGCATGCTCTCTTAAATTACCCAAAACTCCATGTGAAAGCTCCTTGCAGCTGCAGAGCACACCGGTCTAGGGGAAATTTCCACCGGCAGTTCACATTCCATTCGTGTGTTTATTGGGTCACCGGCATTTTCAAATGCTGATCCGGTCGGGCACTATTCTGGCGGTCGCAGAAGCTCCCTGCAGAGACAATTTTGAGCGCACAGAGATAGACAGTATAGCATGGATTTTAGGAATGTATGCATGGACAACTCCCTATCATGTAATTGGACTCAAGGGAACATGCCTCGACACTACGAGAACACCCAATCACTTTCGATGCATGATGGCCAAGGTCAAGTATGCTTTCATGTCAATGCATGCACACAAAAAAATACAAGGCCCAACCCTCTCATGGTTGGTCAAGAGGCGAGGCATGCACAAACATGCGCATGCGACCTAAGCATGCAAGCAAACATGGTACAATATGCAATAAACTACATGGCAACACATTGCTAACAACATGACATGCCAACGTATTGAACATGCATACACAATGCAAGATGGCTTACATGTGGAGTGGACCTCAGCCACACTCACTCAGTGGCCATCAGTGAAACAAGACAACTCGAATGCGTGCAGCGTGCACCAAACAAGGCCGACCTCAGCCCAAATGCCCTCTAATGAACATGGCAAAGCATGCATATGATATGCAAACATGCAAAAATTAGTAGCAACTGAGGGCAAAACGCCCGAAACGAGGCGAAATGACACCCGATGCATGGGATTTCTCCGAATGCAAACTAAGTACATGAAATGGCTTACAGCTATACAAAGCATCGCATAATGGGTGTACATTGGAATTGAAAAGACGAGCCAAGAATGGCAGCCCCAAAAAAAGCATACTCAAGGCAAACACGGCCCAACAAGTACGCACCAAGTGGGACTATTAATCCACATTCAGTCTATGCAAAAATCCGGCCACTACTAAGACAGAATAAAACACTACCAGCCTGTGCTACCTGCCAAGCACAAGTTTCCCCTCCTCTCTACAGTGCGTACCACCCCAAAAACGCCGCCTGCCAAGTAGAATTCGGCATACATCTCGCATCAAACGACATGACCAGTCTGACCTCTATCTACAACTCCTACGGACAAGCACGGCGCATCCTAAACCTCTTTATGTTTTAACACGTTGTAGTTGAAAATGCCAATACAAAATACAGCTAAAGAAAACACCACCACATGCCGCAGGCCCCCATAAGGAGTGTCAATAACTCCACGTACAACAAAATAAGGCTTTCATCAATACAGCTAAGCCGACACCACCCCAAATGCCACAAACATGAGAGAAAGGTCACAACCAAATAACGACTGTTCTCAACAGTGGTCTGTAGAAAAAGAACCATAAAACAGTAATCAGAGGCCGTATAAATCAGTCAAACCAATCGCGTTTGGATTCCACAAGGAGTCGGAGCCTACTCAAATTCGACACATGCAGCACTGAGAATTGTCCAAGACAGTAGATGACGCCCAATTCTGATCTAATGGAAGAGGCGCGGCGACAAAACAAGAGCTCTACACGCTATCATCACCCCTCAAAACAGATCACACGTAGGCCCAAATCTATCTCATGTCCAATTTACTTAACATAATGTAAGTGACTAATGAACGTAATCGCATTGCTAGCCTACCATGTCACACAAACAGCAACAACGCGCGTCCTCAATCAAACATGCAGAGCGACCCTCCAAACTTGAGCATGAGTTCACAGTTGGGCGGTCGCCAGAGCCGAAAAATGCGAAGCCTATGGCCTTACAGATACCGATAGCAGAATAACGCATCTGCACCACATAGAGGCGAACCCAGTAGTAGCTCGATCCTTCTGTACAGGCCCATGTGCAAACCGACACGCTCTGACTCAAGCTTTAGGGATGGCAACTCAGAAGACACAGGCCTCACAGTCTGCTTGCAATGGGCGCTAAGGAATGCCTCTTGTGCTTGACGTTCATGAAGACATCAAACCAACATGGCTATATTTTCGACAGCGGCAGAGAATAGGACCGAGCATTGAAGGCCGCCTGATATACATATATGTACTATGACTTCAGATCTGAATCTTGGATAGTATCTCTGGTTTCTTGTTCCAAACACATCCACCTATAACAATGGAGGTACGGAGAGGCTCCAGCCATTATATAGTGCGGAAGGACTAAGTTATAAGAGACACAGCTTACAAGGGTCAAAAGGGGAGGAGCAAGGGCGCGAGGCAGAAAAGGCTAAGGGACAGCTAGGTTAAGCTAAGTTGTTGCACGAGAGACCACATGACATAAGGGCTCAAAGGCTTCCATTCAGAATAGCCGCCTTTGAGCAGATACGATGAAAAAGGGTCAAAAGGTGGATGTGCATAAGGCGTGTTAAACAGCCAGCACTAGTGGCTCTGTATTGGGTGAGCAGCACGGTCGTGAGTATATCCACTGCCAGTCACCTGCATACGCATCAATCGTGTATGGTGCGTCCTAAGGACCACGCGCTAGCAAAATAGCACTATGAGCGAGGATTCGACTATCTTGATGAATCTGTCCTGGAATACGGAAGGCCCCTCACTTTGATGTGGCCGGTTCGGCCAGATCTGTTCTGGACCGGTCGGCGGCAGACATGGTATCGAAATTAGGCGCGGCAGGGCCTCGGAACCTGACCCCGAGTAAAATCTGTGGCCCGCAGGTCGCAATCTTCTCACATGTGTCGAGAAACATTTCTTGGATGGGAGAACCGCGTTAGGTCTCACTGGTGACGTCAAGACAGCCCCGAAATGAAGATTTCCATATCGCTCACTAAGAGTATTCACAAGACCAGAACGAAGGAAATAAGTGTAATGCTTGTTTGGTGGGCTCTCAGAGCTCCGAACAATGACTCCAACGTCTAACCAATATCAATCCTCGCCCTCCGGACTAAGGATTTAAGAGATTATGAGTGAAATAGATCGCGAGACCCGGAAGTCCTTCTTATCAATGATGAACCTGTAACTCAAAACTCCAAGGGTCTAGACAGAACACAGCCCGTCAGACTTGCCATGCGCGGAGAATCTACTCGACTCGCTTCTACCGGATTCAGCCGGAACTTCTCCCACAAACTAAGTTTTCCGTGACCTCTAACCTGGTTCCCTCCTAACACATTGATCGCTCTCTGACCTTCCTAAACCTCCCTGAAATACCCAAGGAATTGAAGGATTCGCTCTCTCTGCTTGCTCCAATGTCAAACTGAAACATGCGCTCGCACAGTCGCTACCGCTCTCAAGAAGTAATCTCTGATGCGCCGATAGTAAAGGGCGATGTCAAAAGATGGTATTATGTGGGTCATACTAGGTGCGCATTTATTTCTCAGAGTGCCTCCCTCCCAGCCACTATATTCTGCTGGATTTTTGGCATTATATATTTGACTTATTGCTGATAAATTTGCATTGCATATGAGGGTTCGTATGCCATATTCCATGCTTTTCCATGTGCTTGTTTGAGTTGGCATTTGGTGCCTTAGTCGACCGCGATCTGGTGAGGGCATAGGATGGCACCCAACCGATCCCGACTTCGCATGTGCCTGCTTGAGTGGAGGTGTGCTGAGTTCCCACCTTCCATTGGTGGTTGTAATGACTCCATATCGCTTGTGTTAGCCATTACACATAGGGATTGCTGTATGAATTAGTGTATACGGCTGTGGGTCCATTTACCGGCCATGGCGTAGTGGTATGACAATTGTCATTAGGCAATTGTGTTGACAGGCGAGTCGTGAGCCATTCCTAATTTAGGTTCAGCTTAAGTCGCACTGTGTCATGCATATGTATGCTATTTGGTGCTTGAGATAGGTTATGAGAGTTAACCCAGGTGGTGAAATTAACTGCGTAACGTTTTTCTGTGGACTCCGAGGGAGCCGGGTCTCTCAACTTCCCAAGTGAGACCAGACAGCTCAGATTATCACAGATCGATGGGAGTGCTCGGGACCAGGCGTGTCTGTGTTTTTATATGTGCATCTCACATCAATGAAAGTTTGTCACAAGATGTCGATCACCACCTGCCAATTCACGCTAACGGTGGTGATGTTGCGGTGGATTTAAGTGTGCTACAGCTCAGAGGGATATACGTTTAGCGCATATGCATACATTGGTAGCAAAGAATTGAATTGATATATACTGCTCTCTGTTGAGCAAATCAGGCAGCGGACCCTTTCGGAGATTGCCCTCTCATACAGACATTGATAATAATAAGGCGAGGCTAATTGGGACCCGCCCCGCTCAATAGCAGCCGACATGCATTAACCCCTAAGAAAAGTCAAGGCAGTCCCTGGTTTGCATGCCAGTTTATTAGATTTTTCTTAGTATAGAAATTAATTAGGAATTTGTATATATTTGGACTGTATTATTATGGACTGTAATCGACCCGTCTGCGAGCAAAAACTAATGTTAATAAAGTGTGCGGTTGTGTGTGATGAGTTCCTAGACCCACGTCTTTCTTCTTTTATTTACCCGATCTCTCTCTTCCTTCTCCGGGGTGGAGAGAAATTCGGGGTAATAAAAGGAAGAAAGTAGGGGTGAAGACTACTCCAACACACGCACATATAGCAGTAGCCCTCGCCAAGGTCCGATAAATAATACAAGTCCAAATTAATACAGTCCAAAAAATATGTAGTACAATCTAATTCAGAATTAACTAAAGAAAAATAATTAATACTGTTGGGCATGCAAGGCTCCAGGGATGCGGACTGGTTCTTCAGATGATGGGAATTAATGCATGTCTGGGCTGCCTTGCGGGGAACATCGGAGGCCCAATAGCCTCTATTTTACGATTATTTCTTGGAAAAGGCGCCGGCAAGATTCTTTGATCGCAAATGAGAGCAGTAAAGGGACAAGAATGTACACAAAGAATGCCCGATCCTCGTGCCACCAATCAGCATCTCGGAGCGTGAGATGGCCGAGGGTCGAATTTGTGCAACTCAAATATAGAATGGAATTGCACATAAAAAACACAAGGGCTCTTACTCCATCATGGAAATCTGGAGTGTCGGGGTTGACTGGGAATTGGAGGGGACACGTCCCGTCACTCGGAGTACGAAACGTACCTCGTTTTCCGTGGCGCGGTGTAATTCCTATCCCAAGCAACAATGCTCAATGAGGCATGACATGCAAGGAATGCAACTAATATTACAAGCAGCTGCACAATGCCTATGAAATGGCATACACGTACACCGTTGTGGTAGTTACCGTTTCACCGTTACGGCCATATTTGCAGTGTGTTGAGATTCATAGGTGTTCGGAAGTAGCCGGCTGCCATAGTCTCGGATGGCGTAACTTAATGGATTCACAGCTGTTTCGCACGCGCTTATACATAACCATGCCTATGCAACAAACGAATGGTTATGAAATATGTGACTATACATATGCAATAACACATAGCGATATGGAGCTTAACAACACCTCGAAGATAGGACACATCAAAGACCACAACTCACATAAGAGGCCTGCGATGAAAATAGTGAAACAACGTCGCAAATTGTGCAGTAGCCCACGTGCACACGAACGATGGGGGAAAGAGGATCGATCCTAAGGCACCAAGATAGCCACGTTAGTGATAACAGAAAACAGTGGAGCAATAGCAAGTGGAAGGAAGTGTTATGGAGCATGAACTAGCATAGCACACATGTTCGATGAGAGGTAGGGAAGAATATTGAGATGCCAATAGCATTGACCCGAATGATAGTAATAGATTGGGTGATTGAAAGTAATTGGTGAACAGGACGTGGTATAGAGACACCCTTTTTGTTTGATATCTACTCGTCACTCTGTCTAAGTATCTATGCTCAAGCGGCATCATTTCTGGTTTGATTGGTTATGGGTCTCGTCTGGCGGGATATATGAGTTGTGTGACAGATGAGCAAATATGATATATACTCAAGTTGTTTTTTCGCGCATTATTTCTATTGGCTTTGCATTACATTAAAGGATGAAGATGGTGATATCTTCTAAAAACACTATTTGTATTGAGTGTTGTAGTTTATGGTCGTCTTTGAACAGAAGAGAGGAATTAGTAGTGAGGACTGAAACTAGTTTGGGGAAGTTCGGCATGAATCCGGGTAGAAGCGAGTCGAGTAGCCCTCGCCTAATCGGGCTTATGCTGTCTGGTTACCTTTGGGAGTTTATTTTTTTTTGTTATCGAGGTTCAACACCATTGGAAAGAAGACTTCCGGGGCTTTCATTTTCACTCAATAATCTCTTAAATCCTTGCTCCGGGAGGGCGGAGATATGATTTGTTGAAGTTGGCATCATCCCGGTTTGACTGAAACTAAGCAGCCGCCCCAAACAAGCATAACATTTTTTCACAGTTGGAATTTTGATGAAACTCTAAGTGCCATTGGAAATCTACTTCCTGGTGGCTTTCAAATTTAGACACAGATTGACCTAAAAAGGAGTATCATATGAAGAGTTATGCCCGTTTGAAGGTTGGACCTGCAGTAGCAGAAGTTTTTCCTTGCCGACCGACCAAATATATGGCTCCGACCGGCCAAATAGATGGCCGGGACCGGCCAGAAACATGATTGTTTATCGAGTGCTAGTTAATCCTGGGCCATAATAGGATGTAGTTGATTGATTTTTTGTAGTATATAAAGTCCATTAATTATTAAAATAAAATGGTAAAAAACTCAAGTTTATAGTGATTTAAACCGACCAAGTACAGTGAATTAAAGTAGTCGAAATATTATTGGATCAACACAGTATCAAGAAATTATGTTTAATGCAACTGAATTTGACACTATCTCTAGTTTTTAAAACCCAAAGTAATTCAATTATGAGTACATGAATAGAAGATTGACCAGCAAAAAAAAAATAGAAATAAAGGCAAGCAAAAATAAGAAAAAAAATAGCACAAGAATCTCCTGAACAAAATCAAACAACACAAAAAAAAAAAAAAAATATATAGCAAAAAAAGATGAATATAAAGAATAGATTTTAACACCCTAATTGCAACAACCTATTAAGAAACCAACACCATATTATTTTGCAAAAAACCCATTATAGACATCAAAAAGAGCTCTTCGAAAAGGAAGACACACAAAATTGTGTACCTACTCTGGTAAGTTCTTCTTGGTCACTAACTGCTCCGCGCCAGAGTAAAGATGAAACTTACCAGCTTTTACTCTCTTCTCCAATGGTTAGCCCCGATTTACTCTGACGCTACCCGTTCTAAAACCCTTTGGGCATCCATTTGTGGATGGCCTTTTTAGCTCGCCCCACAACACTTAAGAGCTTAGTCTTTGCCGCCTATATACAGGGGCCTCTCCTGCCTCCATTGTTATCCTTGGGCCTATCTCGGAGTCGTTTCTGCGTATCAGCAACAGAGATATATAGATTTATATCTGATATATACAATAATGAACCTCATATCCCTGCCTTCATTTCAAATACATCCGTTAGAGCCATGAGAGATTATATTTAGTCTTTCTCCCATTCATCCTACTATTCATTAGGCGTCTCTCTTGTTCTCGGTTTCGGCATGTAATATTAGCATTTCTTCAGTTTCTTGACATTTGTTAATCAAGGTGAGCAGTGTGTTGTACTTGAGCACATGAGGGCATTACCTTTTCGATACATACCTTTAGTCGGACTTGCACGCGCTGTTCCTCCGACGCTCTTAGGAGCATGCCTAAGTAAACTTTAGCTCAGAAAGATATGGTGGTACCCTGTTGGTTTGTTTGTCGGTCCTTCTAAGCGGTGTGACAGTACCCAGCTCTTACCTCCCAATTCAAAGTCGTTATTCTTGACATTTTCTTATTCTCCTTTAAGCTCATTATGTGATTTGACTAGCTATTCTTATGTGACGCCGCTCTTATAAAACCCCAAGCGACCCCATAACCTCGATATAACCCTTCTCGTACTTGTATATCAATCAATTTTTCCATCCTTATTTAGACGAGTACCGTTACTTCATGTTTGATTTGAGGAACCTCTTGCTGTATTAGGAGGACAGTATTATGCTAGTCACTTCCTTCCTTAGCCCTCTCTTCTTATTCGTCATAATTTTGCATAATTTATTTTTGGCCTAGATCGCTTTGTGATCTGTTGTGTGGATTCTGGTACTGATGTATATACTGTAAGTGAAGCTTATTTTTGCTTCGCCCCTCTTCATACATTGAAGTGGAAGTGGCTCATCACTGTTTGGGACTTTCCATGTGCCACTTGTCATTATATCTCCTCTTTTTGTTCCCCTATTTGTTTGCTAAATGATTTTATCTAGTATCCCATCATGTTTCTGTTTTATGCGTCTTTTGTCTCATACTTGATAAACAGTGCTTTTGAACCCCATTCTTCATGTTTCATTACAGTTTGGTCTTTAGACTGTTTGAATTGAATTTTTGTTATGACTTATGTGGAATTGTTTTTTTTGAACTCTATTTTGGGCTCCTACCTTGACATAGACGATGTTTTAGTCATTGCATTATTTTGTATAATTGTTTTTGAGAAGTTTGTCATTTAAACTGTATAGTAGTCATATTTATTGGTCTTCTTTCAAGTGTTGTAGATAAGAGGCCTTTTTCAGTTTAGGGCTTGCATCTACCACTTGTTTCATTTACCTTCATGTTTTAGGGCCATTTTTTGCCAATGCTAATGTTTAAGTCCCCACTCCGCGCTGCCTTAACTGTTTGGGCCATGTGCTTTGAAACGGTAAAAATCTTATTTTGTTGGACATGCATAAGGCTTCTGTCTTTTTCATTCCATGTACCAATTATGCATCTTTGTATAGCGTGTAAGTCCGAGTGAGTTTTATGTACTTAGTTTTTGCACTTGTTACGGTGTGAAGGAAATTCCATGATCGGGTGTCAATTTATCCTCGTTTCGGGGCTGTTCTTGCTCCTCATTTGCTGAACTAATTTTTTGCATGTTTGCATTTATCATATTCCATGTCTTTTGCCATTCTATTAGTTTAGTTCGGGATTTTGGTGCCTGAGGGTCTGTACGGTGATCCTTGGTTTTGTGTGACACTCAGATGCACGAACAATTTACAGAGTTGTGCTGCTATTTCAATCTGAATAATGGCCTGATTGTGAGTGTGGGCTGAGGTTCCACTGACTATCTAGCGATGTACGTCCCATCTATTTGCATTGTGCTTATGCCATGTTTCAATACAGTTGTGCATGTGCATTTGTTGTTATAGACATTGTGTGTGCCATGTAGTTATATTGCATTATTGTATGTTTGCTTGCATGCTTAAGGACGCTCATGCGCTCCTCTCGCTGTGCTCAATTAGACCTTCGCCTCCTTTTGACCAAACCAATGATTTTATGGATATGGAGGCCCCCTGTAATGTTTTTTGTCGGCATTGGTCCATCTTTGACATTGAAACTTGCATACTCTGACTCTTTGGTCCATCATGCATCGAAATGCACAGCGGATGTGGCCCGAGAGGTCTTTGTAGGGCTCCCATCGTTCCCTTAGAGTCTTCCATTACAGATAGGGAGTGTGTCCAATGAACATATACATAGTAGAACCTTAACAACTCCTATAGCTATAATGAATAGTCCCCATTCTCTTGTTACGCTGTCAAAAATTTCTTCTGCACGGGAGCCTCTCTCATGCCAATAAAGTCCGACGGACAGAATCTTAGTGACCGACCAACTCATGTGCAGCGCACTTTTTTGATTTAATGCCTCAGGGTGACAACCAATATAACCGCCACCGATGAGAACGTTTCAACTTTCTGACAACTGTACAGGTTGAATTTTCCATCCATAGCCTTGGTTGGGGTAGTCTCTTATGTTGCAAGCATGCAAAGGAGCTTGTCCTGGGGGAGTTTTTGGTAATTTTTATGGAGGACGATTGAGTGCCCTAAAGTAAGAGTATAAATCTATGGATTGGTTTTGGCTTGGAAGTGTTTATGGTTACGTAGTCTTTCCTCAGGCGAGAACAGAGTAGATCCGAGCATGACATCACTCACGATCATCCCAAAGGTCGAGTGCGTGCCAGGGGCGCCACAAAGCACTTCTGTGTCATTGATAGCATTTATTTGGCTTAATTTAATTAGGGTTTGTGATGAATAATTAATTAGTGTAAGCTAGTCCGATTTTAATCATTCGGAATTGTATTAATTTCGTTTTGGTCCCTCGAGCAGAGGGCCAAAACTTGTTATTAAGTAGTAGGTCGTGACAAAGTGGGTGCGTGTGTGCATGTCTTCCAACCACCTACTACAACCTTTCTCCCTTTATACAATTTACCTGCTGTATGATGGTAGACTAGGGCATATTTTAAAGTTAGCAGGTTACACCTTATGCAATGCAGATATGCGTGGCCATTTAACACATACATATTGTTCTCTGCATGCTCTACCTGATAGCCTTCGGCGCATCGAGTTCTAACTACATATTGCTCATTATCCAATTCCAATTGAATACGTTGTTGATTAGATGTTAGCTATTTCACATGTCATTGTAGATAGCTTGAGCCTATCTTTAGTTGCATCTTTGTGGGGATCGTGTTGCATTTAGCCATAACTTAACTTCATGATAAACTAGGATCATCACCTAAAATGTATTATTAAACTAGATTTTTGTTATATGATCGGTCTGGAAGTACGTCGTTGGGATATTCTAGGTCAATTTATTGCATTTAAGCAGATATATCCACATGCGTGTGAGTTCGTTGCTCATAATATCAGCTCAAATTGATTATCCTATGAGAGTAGATGCTTATCGTGATATAACTGCCTTTGATGTCCTGTGGAAATGGAGGTGTACTTTAAATTACCTAAATGGTGCCGATAAACGCAAATATAAAACTGTTGGACAGTTCTTATAAGAATCCAACTAAAAGATAGTGGGTGCAAAAACTTCTTCTTTTCTAAAAGTCCACTCTCAAGAGGTGGCAGAAACTTGCATATTGCACCCTACTGCAGCAAGAGCTTATGCAAATCATCTTTACAAAACCGCCATTGACAATGTTTGTTCCAATTTATGGGGACGATTGGGTCCTATTACCTCGCTCTTGCCTGTGTCAACAACTGTATTCTAGTGCTAATAACGGAATTAAGAATACACATAAGTTTTCAAAGACGGACTATTCACGGTTAGTAGAGGCCGGTCTTCGGAAAACAGAGAGACAAAGGGGGATGCTCATATGCGACTTCCCCGATCGTACCCAAGTCTCCCGAGCCGAGACAACTCCTGGTGATGACAGGACATGTGCCTTCGTGCAGCCGAGTCTTAGGTTTCCTAAAATTTCCCCCATTTTTAAAATATTTAGGGGGCGAACTCTGTATCTGGCCAAAGCAGTCCATGTATTTTCGGAGCACCTTCTTTTCAAAAAAATCTGTTTCTCAAACGACTTGCCAGTATTTGGACTCTTTGGTTCAAGATTAAGAACCGTTTGACACAATCAAGGTCCGACACTATTTAAGCAAGGGTCCCCTCCCAGCAGATACTTGTATCTACACACCTCAGCTATAGGTGACCATCGACACTCGCGACCCGATTTTATTCTGAACATTGAAATCATAGGCACGCTCGCATTTTGGCAGTACTATAGCTATCAAAACATGCATTTATTTTGAACATGGAATTGTAAAATACAGGATGTGCCAAGAACAAGCCGCGTAAAATAAGCAAACCCATTCTTTCAACATAGGTTCTAGAGCAAAGGTTCAAACGGCGAATGCAAATGGGACATAAAACTAGCATGCAAAAATGGGCTCCTCTAAATGTGATGATAAGAAGTGCGATCACAGTACAGGCTCAAAACAGATGTACGGCCCTTCAAAATGTTGATTGATAAGAGGGGCCCATAAATATGTATTTTAAGTTTTACAACAAACCACAAAAACCAACACAGGTATGGCGCAAGCTTGCTCATGCAAGAAATGGGCAAAAGAGGGACAAAGAAAGCAAGTAGGTGGTTTCTGGCCTCAACACAAAGGGGCCCTTCAACAGATGTTGTAAGAGCGGGTCCTAAAATATGTGCACTTTATACAGTTGATGGCCAAAGACCCAAAACAGTTATTGCATGCAGCCTAAAATACTACGTCAAAATAATGGCCAAAAAGAGAGATATAACACAAAAGTATTATAAAGGATTCCTCAAACAGTGAAATACCCGTAATTAAACATGAAGAGGGGTGATTATATAGTAAAAGGGATAAATAAGTCCACTTTTTATAGTTTCGGGACCAGGAGCCAAAAACAGAAGCAAAAAGAGGCTAACAATCATGCAGAATGGAGGAATATGGTCACCATGAATAGTAAGTTAAAGGTCAGTTGAGTGAATGAAAGCCTTAAACAGCAAATTGACGCCATTCGCAATGCTGTAAGACAGTGGCTCAATAACTTTTAAGCCAGTCTCTTTTCACGTTTATGACAGAGCTCTCAAAACTAATTACTTTACCTACATAGGTGCCAAAATAACTACTACACAAAAGGAAGATTGGCCATACACAGGGACAGCATAATTGATAAGCACGTTGCTCAAACAAGGAGACCTACAAACATGGTATAAAATACCACTCCTTCATACTAAAGAGCATGAAACAAATATACAGTTCTCAAACAGCCTATTCCTCAGTTTAGTAGGCGTGAAGCCCAAAACAGCAAGCAAAGTATGGCTAAGAAAGTGCATTGCAAAAATATGGGACCAAAAAGGGGTGAAATGGGTACATTAATCCTTGTTAAAGAACCAATTCTTTTGGCAACTCTTTGGCTTGAGTTGAGTGGCTCTTTAGCTTTGTGCATTAGAAGTTAACCATACCTCAAGATGCTTGGAATGAAGGATGGAAGGTGAGGGCTATGGTCTTTGTTTGTGAAAGAGACATGTTGTAGGGCTTTGAGAGCGTTTGAAGCTTGGGAAGTTGATAAAGGGCTGAGGAAGCTACATATGGATAAAGGAGGTCCTAAGGCATTATTGTGTTGTAACCCTCAAACCAGCTAGCGCTGGAGCTGCTGTTATATAGACAAAAGAGGGGAAAAAAGGGTGATACGTGTGGAAAACTGAAGGAGAAAACAATACCAATGCTTTCCCTTTACCTAGTAAATGCACCCTCATAGTCCGGCATACACAATCAGGGCGGAAACAGAAGTTTAGTGAGCTGTAATGGGACAGGGTGCAGAAGGTACTCCTCCCTATGCAACCCCGGCCATGCTATCTTCAGGGTCCAGATGGTCACAATGTGAACCGCGGTATTAAAAAAAAGAGAGAAAAAATAGTTGATAATCCGACACCTCCATGGCCAGTTCGGCCTAGGGTCAAAAGGGTCAAAAGCATTAGTGGCTATGGCCAACCCCGAAAAGAGACGCCCTGTTCTTTTGTGCTGCAAACACAACCCTGTGGTTAAACACTGGAAATAGTGTTACCAGGAGAAGAGAACACCCACTTTTTCAATGGGGTTCTAAAAGGTTCAAACAAACAGAATTTACGCCGGCGCAAAAACCAAATATTTGGTGGCCCTCCCAGATGGTATCATCACGAAATTATGAGGGTTTAGGGTGCAAGAAAAATGGCCCAGGGTGGTCAACATTGGCTTTGAAGTTTGAGGAAAACGGGCGGCGACGGAGGGCGATGAAGGGATAAAGTTGGCTGACAGAACAATTACTGGCGCGTCCCACCCTTCTACGGCCTTCCTTACCAATGAAACGAAGGTCGCCTGCCAAAAACGAACCAAAACTGAGTGCAAAATGAAGGTTCGGGGGCAAAAACGCGTAGCCCGAGGGCCCCTCGGAAAGGGACTGGCTGTTAGTGCACCGAGTGGTGTTTCGACCACTGGAGTTTGTCTCTCGAGCTAGTGTCCGTCAAAAGGAAAAGCATAATAAGATGTATGCCACAAAACTGGAGCATAACGGTAGGATGGTTCAAGCGTCCTAGAACTCGAGTGCACTCTTCACGGCTCACGGGGCTCTGGTGAAAAAAAAACGGAAACCGCGACTCCAATACGTGCGAAATGGCCTACGACCACGAAACGTAGCCTCCAATATCGCGCAAGATTGATCTACGGGATCCTCTCCCTCCCTTTCGATGGGAAGATAGAAAACAGCGGTTCCTGGTTGCTGCATCATACGAGAGGCTTCAAAGGCAATGACACACAGAGTTCTGAAGTCCGGAGGCAAAAAGGCTCGCGAGCGAGACTCCTGAAACCTACTTCTCCGGCTGAACGATGCACGATATGCATATCCAAGGCCGTAGGGCGCTCGCTAACTTGCTTTAATATTTCCGACGGGCAAGTTAGTATAAGGATGGTGACGTCGGTAAGTTCTCAGGTCGTGTCAAAAAATGGGGTAGTCTACAACACCAACCTCTTGAACGCATTAAGGCGGCATCAAAGTACAATCTTTAATCAAAGCCATAGTTGTGAAATGACATGATAAGTGGTTCCGAAAGAGACTTGACAAACAGTAGTGAGGAAGTTAGAAGATCATAGCATATGAGGCGGTCATACATCAAAGGAATTCGCTACAAGGTAGAATTGTATAGTAGTCTTTGGAACTATAACGAGAAGGAAAAAACCAATTCAGAAGTGGAATGACCGCGTATGCAACCAAAACTGGACCTCAAAGAAACACCAAAACGTGTATAAAGCTTCACAAAGGGCATAGGCACAAAATCATTTGCGTAGAAAACAATGGCTCAGAAGGCACAAAGCATGTTAACGGGCAATTTTCATAGCATGTACAAGACAGAGTATGACGCTAAGCGATGCTATGAGTGTGTTCTAAAGCCAAAACTTTAGAAAAACAGTGCTTCATTATACATGGCATAAAATATAGTCACTTATTCCTCCATCTACCTATAGCTCAAGACATGGGTGCCATCGATGAACTCATATACGCTTTAAGATGTTCGAGAGCTCACAGCATGAGGCTAAAAGTAGTAAACTTTTGAAGCATCAGGAGATGGGGTTTGGTCCTTCTCCCTCCTTCTCTCTTTTTGGATCTCAACTACTGCCCTACTCTTATCTCCTACCAGAACATTCTAGCTCTCCTCGTTTTTGGCATTATAAGTTTGTGTGGGGAACATGTGCTCATCGACTAACTTAATGGCTGGTGTCTCACTGAACTCTCACCAACTATTACTAGTCTATACACAACAAAAAGATGGTGGGGCTCAAACTTCGTAACCTCCTGTTGATCCATACCTAAGAGGGAGCTCAAACATAATTACGCCCTCCAGGCACTCAAAGAAACCTCTAAACAGGCAGTTTAATGAATTTAAAAATCAAATAAATTTCTGACATATCGTCTATAAGTTTACAGCTTAAATACAGTGAGAATGAAGTGTGTGTATCGTGGTGCTAATTTAAGCTATGCAAAATGGAAGTGTAACTCAGATAGGAGAGGGTGGCGAGTGATAAAGAATAACGTCAGACCTCTTTTGTAGGACCTGGTTGCATTCCCACAAGGGTCCACTCCAGCCCCTTCCCCAAGCTTGATTAACTCAAAAACTCTGAAAATGCACTCCTTAGTACCTCATAGCCAAAGGAAAGTGTACTCAGGTGTTTGTGTGCAAAACTATGAAACAAAAACAACCTTATAACAACCCAATATGGAAGAAGAGGGAGATAAGAGATAGAATATAACTAAATCTATGCCTAACCCTAATACTAGAGCTCTGGAACTCAACCTCTACCTTGTGAGGAGGAAGGAGAAGGCCTCCCTAATAGTAGGATAAGTATCTACTCGGTTTGCAAAAGGCTATACAAAACAAGACTGGGCCAATGATTGCTGCATACTTCCCCCCTCATACACCTGGATGCGCATGAGGTGTGTTGCATATCAGTCGCTTTTTTGTTCTCTTTTTTCTTTTTTATAGTACATTGGGAAGGGGAAAGGTGGGAGAGATCTCGACGTCGTGACTTACTTACATAAGATTATTATACAAAAAGGTGCCTAGCATTATGTCTACTCACAAAGCAATATCTGCCAAAATAATAAAACTAAGTGTATTTTTATAATTGCACAACGGTGTATTAAAAATCGGGCGAGTCCCTCATGAAAAACTTGTACAACCTGAACCATAATTATTATAAAGAAAGTGGGGGTCAATCTGGACCATAGAACAGGAGTAGGTGAGCCAGAGACCGACCAAGCATGTATTGCGAGTAGTGATGAAGGCAAACACGCAAACATTACATATTGTCGGTGGCCTCAAAAGCCCTAATATGCCAAGTGAGAATGTGGGGGATGGCCAACAAGCCCATTCCCTGCTCCTCAATAAGGCAAAACATCAAGTGTTTGCGTGTCAAAAACCAAACATTTAAAATAGGCAAGTCGAAAGAGGTCTTAGGCAAGGCGCTAACAAAGTAGGCCCCTGACCTCCTTAGAGAACTCAAGACGAAACGCGAACAGATGGTGAGTCACCGAGTGTTCAAAACGGTTGACTGGCTCCATAGTCTTAATAGGACTGGGTCCAAAAATGGGATGAGATGATCCGCAAAAACTTGGCTAGATCACTTATAGTGTGGACGTGAAAATTGTAAAGAAATTCAAGTTAAATAGCTATAACTTTAACTTGATCTGAATCATTAAACAATAAGGCATTGGTGATAATAATGTATTATGATAGACCCCAGTACGTGGGTACGTCATCTCGCAACATGTCTATTACAAATTATACCACAATA
>NW_021038507.1:0-11926 GCF_004153795.1 Camellia sinensis | reverse complement strand
GACACTGTGTCTCACTAGCACTGTCTTGTGCATTTGTGGTTGTATCTCACATGCACTGTCTAGTGCATTCATCGCGCTGTTTAGCGTTATCGCACTTCTAGTGATTTCAAATCCAATCGCGCTGTTTAGTCGCATCGCATTGTCAGTGGCATTTCAAATCAACTCGCGCTGTTTAGCGGCATCGCACTGCTAGTGCATTTCAAATTCATCGCGCTGTTAGCGCATCGCACTGTCTAGTGCATTTCAATTCAATCGCGCTGTTTAGCTATCGCACTGTCCTGTGCATTTCAAATCAACTCGCGCCTTTCTTGCGCATTGCACTGTTTGTGCACCTTACTGCATTTGCATGCATTCCATCGCGCTATCCTTGCGCATCTACCTGTACTTGTTAGTGCATTGTTATCGCGCGATCTTGCGCACCTTATTGTATCGCCACTGTTTTGTGCCATTTCACCGTTGCTCGTACTGTTTACACCTTTTAGCATCGCACTAGTTGTGCATCTGTTAGCACTGTTTTGTGCATTCACTCTGCATCGCACTGTCTTGTGCACTCCCCAGTCTTTAGGAGACCTTAAATCCTGGCCGGTCTCCGGAGGAGACCTTAAAATCCTGCATCTTTATTCGCACTATCTTGGCACCTCCTTGGTCTGGAACCTTAATCCTCTAAAGGTGTAATTCCTTTTGGTGTTGTCTGTGCCGAACGACTTCCGGTGATCCGGTTTTATAAGCCACCTGCCTGTGTTTGCAGGAAGTTCCTAGAACCAACTGCCGACGGGGAAACTAGAGTTCCGAATGGCTGATGCCCGTAGAACTGTAAAGGTTCGGGATTTCCGTGACTAAAGTCTGCGTTTAAATACCCAGGAGGCTGTCCTCGGCTTGAAATCTGTATGGAAAGCCCCATAGTTGAGATAGGCGTGTCTGCACCTCAATTCTGGATACTTGAAACCAAACCTAGTCTGCTCACCCCGTTGAGAATAGGGGAAAGCTGCGACCTTGGTTAGGGAGAAAAGTTGTACTTGCAGTTCAAACTAAAAAGAGCGGTAAGATCCCAGTAGCATGTGAGGTAAAGTCCATTGCCAATTGCCCCCTGTAAGGTACCTTACCTCTTAGCTTACATTGCATTTTAGCCACTACGTTACAGTGCATTGCATGAATCCCCAACTGCAATCGGCTTCGCGTAGCGTTATAAGTCTAACTTTCAAATCGGCTTCGCGTAGCGCTATAAGTCCAACTTTCAAAAACCGCTCGCGTGCGGTATAAGTCCAATCTTCAAAATCATTTCTCGCATATCATTTTGCATTCTTGCCCCCCCTGCCTGCGGGCATGCCTGCGAACACATCCCTTTTTATCTTGTCATGGTTGTCTAAGTCTCGGCCTTGTCAAAAATGGGTCGTCTCTGGGCTTTGGACATCACTACCGTCAAACTTTGTGTGGAAGAATTTCCGAGCGATTCTGTCAAAGAGGGCAACTTGTAGACACCCCATTTTTGACCGACCTGAGACTCAGACGTCACTAGTTGAGCACTTGGTGATGATATTGCATAATGTGCTCGTTCAGAAGTTTTCAGAGTCTGGCTGCGAGCCCCGCCCCGGATTTCCGAAACCCTCTTTGTGCCTTGCCTCGATTGCGAAACCAGGCTCTCGATTTCTTTTGCTTCTTTCCCAGAGGGGAGGTAGAGGTCCCGTAGACCACTCTCAATGTCCGTAGGGCTAACATTTGGTTGCCTAGGCCATTTTTTCCCATTTCGAGCCTGTTTCCGATTTTTTCGGGACCGTTGGGCCGTGTGCCTCGGTTCGGGACCGCCTAACCACCTCCGTTTGTTCTAATTTTTGGCATACATCTTAATTCAATCCGCTTTTGAGGGACACTGTGGGTCTGAGAAACCCACTCGTGACGAATCGCCACTTTCGCTGCTTAACAGCCCATTTATCGGGAACCCCGAACTGCGCGTTTTTGCCCGAACAATTTCGTTTTGCAACGGTTTTCGTTCATTTTTGGCAGGTACCTCTCTGTTTTAATCACCGGGGAGGTCACTGCAAGGGTGAGAGGCCAGCAATTGTTGCGCAGCAACCAGTTTATAATCCATGCCGACGCCCTCCGGCGGCCCGTTTTTTTCGCACTTCCCGGGCTAATGTGAAACCCCTTGGACCACATTCTTGAACTTGAACCACATATTTGTTAATGTACACACATGGGGGACCCTAAAAAGTGGTGGCCGGCCCAGTATGTTACTTGACCCTTTTGACCCCCTCCTTACCGGCTAATGTGAAACCCCTTGGACCCACATTCTTGAACTTTGAACCACATATTTGTGATGTACACACAGGGGGAGGACCCTAAAAAGTGGTTGGCCGGCCATAATTCAATTGACCCTTTTTGACCCCCTACTTCAGAGCTAATGTTGAACCCCTTGGAAGCGACTTCTTGGACTTTTAACCCAGGGATGTGTGTACACCACAATAGGAGGAACACCATCATTGGTGGCCAGCCAGAAAATCTGCTTGACCCTTTGACCTACCGGCCGCGCTCAGCGTTGGAAACCTCGTGTGAGCCGGCCGGCACTAAGATATCATGTATAGCAGTAAAGATAGACTATGTGGACGCGCCTGTTACGGAGCTCCTTACCACGTTGCACTGGTTCACTTATCTGGGAGCTAGTACCCCGCGAATAGATCTTTATACCGGAGAAATTTTGTTGGGTTAAGAGTTTTGTCGTTTCCTGTTTCCGAACCCACGCTTTCTCAGGCAACGGTTGCTCGTGGGTCATATACTGATGTGCAAGCAAGATATATCTGTGTGGTATTACGAAAAACTTCAACCTTTCAACCTCCAATATCACCAACTGACCATCTCTATAGGCTGTTGCCAAGAATCACGGTACCTATTTGTTTATTATTGTTGGCTATCAAGTCCTTAACGTTATGTCTTTTTTCTGCTGAACATTTCCCACAAGTTACTCCTAACTCACATTCTCTACACCAGACACACCACTCGAATTTTCCTAACAACAAGGAAGGTTGTCGTATCAAAGGCAAAAAGAATAGCTGCAGAATTGGGTACCCAAGAAGCAACAAAAGTCTTAGTCTTCCAAGGCGTGATAACTTTTCTTCACTTTGACCTTTTTTTTGATCCATTGGTAAAGCCCCCTATGCATTTTCGTTTCAAGCTCCGGCCCTAACTGAAAAAAAGGGCCTCTTTGAGCTCATCTTTCACTTTTTCATTAACGGGCTCAACCCTGTTTAGCCCTCCATGACACATGCTTCATTGTCTCTTTATGGTCATAATCTTTGCATGCAATTACTTGACATTCAATGACGCACACCTTTTCATTGCGAGCCAGACATGTTTGGAGATGAGAGCAAGTATTCGAATGATAAGAGCCGTCTATTTAAACTTCGCGCACTAGGTCCCAACATGATAGAGGGTCCACCTTGTATCCATAGTTTGTAACCGAACTACCTTTATACTGTCTCTTTCTTCCCCATTCTTGCATGCAATGGCAGCCTACCATGCTTTTTGTTTTTGGCCATTTTACAGTCTGAAAAATGCTTATTTTGGTCCAGTTATTTCATATTCATTTAGGTCCTTTCATGGTTTGGGACCTCCATAGGTCACTTCATGTTTATTCTCTCTTTTATTCCCCATCTTGCATGTTTAGTTAGCCTTATCATGCCTTTTGTTTTTGGCCATTTTACGCAGGTTCTGGGAAATAGTCCTATTTTGTCCATTTCTACATGTTTCATGCAAGGTCTTTGGCTTTTGGTGATTATTCTTGTATACTTGCATGTTATAGCACCTTTTGAGCCCCAATCTTGTGCTCATTTTTTTAGCATGTTTGTATACTGATTTGAGCTTGTCATATATCTGTAAATATTCATATTTTAAGTCCCTCTTCAAGTGTGTAGAAGGAAAGTTTTCAGTTTGGGTTTTGCTTATATCACTTGCTCTTCATTACCCCTCTTTTGGCGCCCTTATTCTTGCATGCCATTTTTGCCATACCTATGCTTGTGTTGGCCATGTTTATAACTGTGAAAAGTGCCTTTTTTGGGACTGTCTAGCTTCTGTCTTTGCATTGCAGATGTCTATATGTGCATGTTTGGCATAGCTATAGGCCATTTCGGGTGCCTAAATTCGCATTTCGAGGACAATTCCATGCATTCGTGTCATTTTGCCTCATTTCGGAGATGTTTTCCCCCATATTTTAGCTGCTGAAATTCCAATTAGAAGTTTTGCATTGCCATTTTATGCCTATTTGCATCGCATTTTGCCATCGCCTCGGTTTGCGTTGCCCCTGTACTGCACGCATTTCGAGGCACTCATTTTTATCCGCCGGCATCCTATGTGAGTGTGGCTGAGGCTCACTCATGTTGGTATAAGCCCATATCATGTTTTCATGTCATTGCATCGCATTTTTCCATCGCCTCAGTTGGCGCTGCCCAGTGTTGCACGCATTTCGAGGCACCTCATTTTTTCCGCGGCATCCTATGTGAGTGTGGCTGAGGCTCACTCATGTTGGTATAAGCCCATATCATTATTTCATGTCATTGCATCGCATTTTGCCATCGCCTCGATTTGCGTGCCCGTGTGCACGCATTTCGAGGCACCTCATTTTTATCCGCCGGCATCCTATGTGAGTGTGGCTGAGGCTCACTCATGTTGGTATAAGCCCATATTCCATTTCATGTCATTTCATCGCATTTTGTCATCGCCTCGGTTGCGGCCCGTGTGCACGCATTTCGAGGCACTTCATTGTTATCATTCGGCTTCTTGTGTGAGTGTGGCTGAGGCTCTCTCATGTTGGTATAAGCCCATATCATGTTTTCATGTCATTACATCACATTCCATCATTGCCTCGGTTTGCGTGCCCGTGTGCACGCATTTCGAGGCACTCCATTTTCATCCGTCGGCATCCTATGTGAGTGTGGCTGAGGCTCACTCATGTTAGTATAAGTCCATTCGAGGCACTCCATTTTCATCCGTCGGCATCCTATGTGAGTGTGGCTGAGGCTCACTCATGTTAGTATAAGCCATGTTACATTTTCCATACCATTGCCTCGGTTTGTGTGTCCGTTGCACGCATTTTCGAGGCATCTCATTTTCGTAGCATAGTGCATACTAGGTTGTATCTTAGATTGCATTCTGTCATTTTCTCGGTTTGCGTGCCCGTGTGCACGCACTTCGAGGCATCTCATTTTCATAGTATAGTGCATACTAGGTTGTATCTTAGATTGCATTCTGTCATTTTCTCGGTTTGCGTGCCCGTGTGCACGCACTTCGAGGCATCTCATTTTCATAGCATTGTGCATACTAGGTCGTATCTTAGATTGCATTCTGTCATTTTCTCAGTTTGCGTGCCCGTGTGCATGCATTTCGAGGCATGTCTTTCCATAGCATTGTGTATGTTAGGATTGTATCTTAGTTGCATTTCATGCATATCATGCAATTGCATTGTGTTCGGAATAGGAAGTTAGCCCGGGCACGGGAAACGAGGTACAATTTTGTACTCCGAGTGACGGAATGTGTCTCATTCCCAGTCACCGACACTCCGGATTATCCATGATGGAGTTAGGTTTTAGCTGTGTTTTCATGTGCATTCATTCTATATTGAGTTGTGCAATTCGACTCCTCGGCCATCATGCTCGGTATGCGTGATTGGTGGCACGAGGATCGAGGCATGCACATATTTGTGAAAATACATTGCTATGCCCCTTTCCTGCTCTCTGTTGCAGCAAAATGAAGAATCAGCAACTTTTCGGAGTCTGGCACGCTTTCCAAGAATAACTGCTAAACAGAGGTAATTGGGGCATCCCAGTGGATTTCCCGCAAGGCAGCCCAAACATACAGCATTCATCAGAAGCAAGGCAGTCCCTGGCTTGCATGCCAGTTTTACCGCTTTCTTAGTTAATTTGTTAATTAATTAGAAATTTGTACATTATTTGGACTGTTATTATTTGGACTGTAATATTCTTTTATTTCGGGACTGTATATTTATTTGGACCCTCTGCGCGAGGGCCACAACTGTAATAAGTGTGCGTGTGTGTGTTGTATGTCTTCCAACCCCACGTCTTTCTCCCTTTTATTATCCGCTTTTGATGTTAGATTAGGGCATGTTTAAATTAGCATACAGTATGACAGCATGTTTGCATCATTCATCTGTATTGCATGCACCGGGCTCGGCGATCATCTAACTGCATTTGTACTTCAATTCCAAATTAAATACATGTAGTTGTGTAGCATTTCAATGCATTGTAAATAGCCGAGCCATCTTAGTTGCATTTTGCATGTGTTGCATTAGGCCATTTACATGTATACTAGGGTCATGCATGATTCTAACTACAGTTTTTTTTGGCTTGGAGTACTCGGAGTTTCTATGCTTTAGCATCTTTGCGATGTGTGTGGTGTGCCATGACAGCATCTTACCATGAGGCTAGCTGCTTATGTGATATAACTGCCTGATGCCTGTGGATGTGGGTGAAGGTGGTTGTTCCTAAATTGGAACAAATCATGACTGTGAGTTTTAAGCCCACTAGATAGTGGCAAAACCATTTTTCTAAGCCCACCTGAGGGTGGCAAAATCACATTTTAGCCTACTTGCGAGTAGTACAAACCATTTTCAAATAAACAAGCATGAAATGTTTTGTTCCAATTGGGGCCAGGTCTATACTTGTTGCTGTGCGCATACATAGTAACTAGGCTAATAACCATAAGAACATACAATGTTTTCAAAACATAGATATCATGGTTAGTAGAGCCGGTCTCTGATCGGGCGAGCGGGGGTGCTCAAGCTGACCTTCCCCAATCGTACCCAAGTTCCCGAGCCGAGGCAACTTTGGTGATGACGGAACGTGGCCTTGGCAAACAGTCAGGGTTTTCTAAATTCCCAAAAATAAAATATTTAGGTGCGACTCTGTATCTGGCAAAGCAGTCCATGTTTGGCACTTCTTTTCTAAAAATCTGTTTTCTCAAAAGATTTGCGCGGATTTGGACTCTTTGGTTCAGATTTAGAACCGTGACAAATCGAGTCTGAGCTGTAGCGAGGTCCCCGCGGGCTTGTTACAATAGCACGTTTTGCATCCATTCATTCGTTTCGCATGCACCGGGCTCGCGCGCATCATTCTAACTGCATTTGTATTCCAATTCCAAATTGAATATGTGTTAGTTTGTAGCATTTCACATGTCATTGTAGATTAGCCGAGCCCATCTTAGTTGCATTTTGCATGTGTTGCATTAGCCATCTTAACATGAACTAGGATCATGCATTTTATGATTATGATTACTAACTAGTTTTTGTTTTCGCTCGGAGTACTCGGTAAGTTCTCATGCTTTAGCATCTTTGCATGTGTGTGGGTGTTGCCATGACAGCATACTTACCATGAGGCTAGCTGCTTATGTGATATAACTGCTTGAGTGCCTGTGGATGGAGGTTGAATTACCTAAATTGGAATAATGTACTAAAACTGTGAGTTTTAAGCCCACTAGATAGTGGCAAAACCATCTATTCTAAAGCCCACTTGAGGGTGGCAAAATCTGCATTTTAGCCTACTTGCGAGTAGCAAACCATTTTCAGAACAAACATGAAGTGTTTTGTTCCAATTTAGGCTATTTGGTCTATACTTGTTTGCTGTGCGCATAACATAGTAATTCTAGGCTAATAACCAAAATAAGAGCATATAATGTTTTCAAAACAAGATATCATGGTTAGTAGAGGCCGATCTTTGATCGGGCGAGCGGGGGTGCTCATAGCTGACCTTCTCCAATCGTACCCAAGTTCCCGAGCCGAGGCAACTTTGGTGATGACGGATACGTGGCCTTTGGCATCAAGTCAGAGTTTTCTAAATTCCCCCAAAATAAAATATTTAGGTGACAATTCTGTATCTGGCAAAGCAGTCCATGTTTGGCACTTCTTTTCTAAAAATCTGTTTTCTCAAAACGATTTGCCGGATTTGGACTCTTTGGTTCAGATTAAGAACCGTGACAATTCGAGAGTCCAAACTGTAGTGAGCCCAATATGAACAGAATGGGACTCATCCTCCCGAGGGCGTTCGGGGACGTCTACACACTCGCGTTTGACATGCGTCTAGACGTACCCTTCTCCACTCACGTTTGACATGCATCTGGACGTACCCTTCTCCACTCACGTTTGACATGCATTTGGACGTACCTTTCTCCTCTCGCGTTTGATATGTGTTTGGACGTAGCCTTCTCCACTCGTGTTTGACATGCGTTTGGACGTACCTTTCTCCTCTCGCATTTGACATGCATTTGGACGTACCCTTCTCCACTCACGTTTGATATGCGTTTGGACGTACCCTTCTCCACTCGCGTTTGACATGCGTTTGGACGTACCTTTCTCCTCTTGCGTTTGACTTGCGTTTGGATGTACTTTTCTCCTTTCGCCTTTGACATGCGTTTGGACGTACCCTTCTCCACTCATGTTTGACATGCGTTTAGATGCACCCTTCTCCACTCGCATTTGACATGCGTTTGGATGTACCTTTCTCCTCTCGCGTTTGACATGCATTTGGTCGTACCCTTCTCCACTCGCGTTTGACATGCGTTTGGACGTACCTTTCTCCTCTCGCGTTTGACATGCGTTTGTACGCACCTTTCTCCACTCGCGTTTGACATGCGTTTGGATGCACCTTTCTCCTATCGCGTTTGACATGCGTTTAGACACACCTTTTTTCTATCGCGTTTGACATGCGTTTGGATGCACCTTTCTCCTCTCGCATTTGACACGCGTTTGGACGTATCTTTCTCCTTTCGCGTTTGACACGCGTTTGGTCACCTTTCTCCTCTCATGTTTGATACGCGTTTGGATGTCCTTTTCCTTTCACATTTGGTACGCGTCTCAGTTGTTTCGTTTGAGATTTTGGGTGTTCCTGATAATTGCTTTTAGTCTTTCCTACGTGAGACGTAGTTAAGATTGCATTTTTTTTCTTACATCTTTCCTGCATGAAATGTAGTTCGGCCTGTAATTCCCGCACGTGGCGTGTTCACTTACTTGCTTATGTGCGAGTTTGCTGTAGTATTTCTTTGCATAACAATTGCATGATATTTCTTTATAGCCCTCTTTGTATAATCATAAGTTATGTTCTGCATTGTGCATGTCATTTGCATTTTGTCCCAGCCCGCGAGCGCATCTGTGTATTGTTATTTTGTATGTTTGTCTAAGTCTTCGGCCTTGTTAAAAATGGGTCGTCTTTGGGCTTTGACATTTACTCCCGTCATCTCATGACTTTCGAGTTCTGTCAAAGAAGGGCAACTGTAGACACCCAATTTTTGACCGTCCTCAAGACTTGGACGTTATCGTTTGAACACTCGATGATCATTCATGCTCGTGTTCGTTTTGAGTTCCTGAAGGTCTCAGCTGTGCGTCTTGCCTTGGAGCCTCTCAACTTGTCTGTTTTGTGCTTTGTTGTGGACCAATAGCTTATGGCTTTGTTTATAAGGGAAGGGGGTGGCCTGCTGGCCAGCCCTACAACCCATCGGCCAGGCCCTGTGCTCATCGGCCGTGCCCTCTTCCCATCGGCCATCAGTAGTGGCCGATCGGCCTCACTGATGGCCGGTCGACCCCTTTAATGGTCGGTCGGCCATTTCTTTTGGCCGAGGCCCTTTTCTTTGCTTTTGCAGATATTTTGTTGCTAGTTATGCCAACCGGTGAGCACAGAATGCATCCTTCATACACGTGTATGGAGGGATTGCACCAAGCTTCTAGCTTGTCCAACAAGCTTGAGACTTGAATTTCTATAAGAGGGGAGGCTCCTCTCCCCTTTCAAGGATTGAGCATTTTTAGAGACAACATATCCTTCTCTCTCTATATTTGTACTAGTTTGCGCCTTAAAGTGTATTTTCTCTTCACTTTTGCACTACAACACCTAGTAAAGCACCTTCACTCTTGAGTTGAGGTTCTTGGAGGTTGTATTTGAGTGGTTTTAGCTTGGTTTTGTCTCAGAAACTAGCTGCTATTGCTGTGCTTCAAGGGTGAGTCTCATATCCTCTTTAAAGCTTTATTTTCATTGCTTATTTGGCCACCCTTGCATATTGTTTTAGGCCTTGCTTTAAACTACAAAAAGCTTTGTTTTCAAGTGTTTTAGATGGTTGTTTGAGGCCTTTTTGGTGTTGAGGGTGTTTTACCCTCTTGTGTGCCTTATTGGCTTGAGCTTGGTGCCATCTTTTAAGGCCTTTGAGGCAATCTTTATTTGGCCTTTTAACTACTGAAATCTAGTGGATTTTCAGTGGTAGAAATGTGGTTTTTAGGTTCAAAATAAGAGGGGGTGGTCCCCTCTCCTCTTGTCTTGTTTGCTTGCCTTGTTAGCCTAATTATTGAGCATGTGTTTCTAGCGTGTGTTGGCTTATTCTCAGCCTATTCTTGGCCTTATTTCAGCATGATATAACTCTTTTTTGGCTTGGTTGAGTCACCTCATGCATATGCATGCTTTTACACTTGTAGTGTATCCTTGCCAATTAGGCACCTGTTGCTCAATACTTGATCCATCATGCTAGCTATTTTGGTTCTATCTCAGCATGTTTTTGGTATTATTTGGCGTGTGTAACTCTGGATTTTGGTTCTGGTAGAGCACATCTTGCAGCTCTTACACTGCTAGTGTAAACCTTAGCTAACTAGCCCAGTATACTTGGTTTTTGGCCCCTAATTCTAGCAATGTTTGGCTTCCACTCCAGCAAGTTTTTACCCGTTAACACGCTTTAGCTTCTCTGTTTTGAGGCTTCTTGGTCGTATGCAATGTTGTTAATGGCATGCTTGTAGTGCAATAGCCTTTGAATACTTTTGAGTTTTGAGGTATCTTGCCATGCTTGGCTTGAAGGTATGCAATGTTTGGATATTTGACATGTTATTCAAGAGCAATATAGTGTGCCAACTTCCATGTTTCACTCTTTAGGTCTCTTGAGAGGTGCACCTTTGCCTTGTTGTGAACCAATGCATGAGATATTCTCTCGCCATTCATGCTATCATCAATCATTGCCAGTTTGGCATGCATGAGGTCTGTTGTGTTGGTTTATCCGTTGACTTGTGTTGCATGGTCAGGTTGTATCTCACCAGTGTTTAATGCTAAGTGTCAGATGTGTGCACGTGTTTACTGTTAGAGTGTGCATCATTAACCATGTTAGATTAGCATGTTTTTGCATGTTGTGTTGCATGCATGTGTTTGGTGGATGTTGTCCAACACAAACGTGGGGCGTTTATACTGAAGTGAGAAACGCGCCTTTCTTTGTCGCCCCTTGATTGTGCATGAGGGTGAGGCCTTTCGAGTCTATGTGTATGTGCATTCATCGACATTATGCAAGCTGACTCGGCCATTCATGCATGAAATGCACGATTGGTGCTTAGAGCGACACTATAACTCTTTGACTGAGACATGATAAGGAGTGTGTGCACACACATCCTTGCAAATAACTGCCAGCTCGTTTGGTGCTCTGTCAGAAAGAGAATGCTGGGGGAACTGGGCAACCGGCCATAAAAGCTGCGACTGACACCAAGGCTTGCCAGATCGGTCAAAGTGGCCGATGGCATCAACTTTGGCCGATGCCATAATTGTGACCACCCAGTTCCGAGATGGTCAAAACAACCTGGAGTTGGCACATTTTCAAGGCTAGTGGTGCAAAAGAGCAATCTGAGGCAATGTGTGGATTGGGAGGACGCGACCTAGCTGCATGCATCCACCTCGAGCCTTTAACTGCTTGCTCTAGCTAGTTAACATTGGTTGTACTATTAGGTACGGCTTAGCAATGATCTAATGTAGTAGTAATATAGCTTTCATTCATTCGGACCTCCGGGAAATGTTGTGAAAGTGTGTATGTTGTGTATGAATTCTTCCACCACGTCTTTCTCCCTTTTATTTCCAACTTCGATGGTTAGTTTAGGGCATGTTTCAATAACATACTTTGCTTGCTGCGTGCATCATTC
>NW_021038499.1:0-10772 GCF_004153795.1 Camellia sinensis | reverse complement strand
GCCGCCCCCAGAGAGAGAGTACGACTACTCTTCACGGAGGAATTAGTGCAGCGCGGAGGAATATAACCGGTCAAGGATCGCTGGACAATGGCTACGTCAACGCTAGCTCGGTCGGAGTGGGCTTGGCCTCGTTGACGAGCCGGAGAAGGCGTTATGCGTCGGACTGGAGGTGAAGTAGTAGTGCCCGAGTCACGCTTCGCGCACGGAATTAAGGTGGCAATTGAGGAGGGTTGAGTTAGTCGCTGCGCGGTGTCTGGCGCCGAGGTATATGACCGAACGAATTGTTAGGGCGCAGCAGAGCAATTGGGGCCTGACGAATTGACGAGCTTTCACATGGTGTCCGGAGAATGGGGCTAGCCAGAATCTTGGCCGGGCATGAGTTGACTGGTGTGTGCCGGCCGGACGAGCGTGCAGAGAGGCTGCTGCGGGGACGCGTGTGGCAGAGGTGAGCTCGGGGGGGTGCGAGGAGCCAGAGGTGGTCGTCGTCCGGAGAATTGTCGAGGAGCCATGAGAACAACCCGGATGAGTCCGGCGCTCGAAGAGAGGCGCGTCCCAGGCGGAGGTATGTGTGTGACTGATCCGGTCGAGCGAGAGGCGCGGACCAATAGAGGTAGCCGCGGCTAACGCTTTGCCGAGACTGGCGCGCGCTAAGTCCGCGTTCCCGTGTCGCATGTCGTTAACCGGTAGGGCGTGTTGAAGTTATGAAAGCATCGGGTATGGAGGACCTAGTGTAGGGGCGAGGCTCGCTGGGCGCCGAGCTTCACAGCGTATGCGAGCAGGAGTTGAGAAAGCGAAGGTGATTGGGAATCCGGCGAATGGGTTGTGATGCTGACTGAGGGGGCCGTGGAGTAGGCAGAGCGCACGTGTCAGGGAGGATGAGCGAGGAGTGATTGATGGGTTGGGCTCAGAAGGTTAGCAGGCATTTGTCGGGCCCCCCCATGGCGGATAGCAGAGACGAACACGTCGCTAAAAGATCCGTTGATCATCTTCAAAACACCTGGCTTCCTGTCCCTTTCTCTCTATTTCCCTCTAAGCGTGTGCTGCTAGATTAGACGTGAGGGGTGTTTCCGGGGCCACGACAAGCGTCGCTGGGGGAGTGCACGGCGGTTATGGCGTCGCAGTGGTGATGGCGGGGATAGGTCGGACGGAAATGCTGCGGAGGAAAGGAATACGGGCACCCGGAATATTTGCTCCCCGTACAGCCACCAAAAGGCATATGTTCGGTTGTGGAGTATTGAACATATTCAACAAGTTCGGCTCTGTGTAATCGAACGAAGAGAAATCGACTAATCTGTGAGGTAGAAAGAGAAATCGATGGGGAAAGAGAGAGAGAAAGAGAGAGAGAGTCGTGCACAAAAAAGAGAAGAGAGTAGATTCTAAAGGATGAAGATGAAGATTGCGAAAAAGAGTTCTCGAATTAGTCGTTCTTTCTCCTTTGCCGCCGCCGTCAAAACCCTAACATTCGCTTCCATTGATAATTCCGTGAACAACATGTGGCGGCAAGAGGCTCGCCAAAAAAGAAAAATAATGGAGGTGGGTTGGTTGCCGGAAGCTGTCGGAGAGAGTGGAAGTGGTGGTGGGATTGGGGTTAGAGTTAGATTTGGAAGGATAGGATGATGACAAAATTTGAATTTGATATTAGGACAAAATTATAATAAAATAAAATATAAAAAAATTGGGGGTCCAATGTAAAAAGATAGGAACATTTAGTAGCCCTCATAAAAGAATGTGATTTCTGTTTTACCATAATAAGTATATAATAAAAAGAAACACATTTGAATGTGGTGGTTTATTTTGCTAGCCTAGGGCTATAGATGTATGGGTTCCTGAAACAATTTTTGTGTAACTGGGCTCAAGCTTTGGAAATTGTAAGCCCTTGAAGGTATTTTATTTACTTTTGAATTTGATGTTCTACATGCTGTAGATTCACGTATTTGATATCGTTGAATGTATAATTGCATATGGAACTTTTTTGTACAAACCTTAATGATTCAACAAATGTAAGGGTTGCGAATTCCAGCTTTCTTATAATGAATGCTAGTCGTTATACTCATGTAATGTTATAAATTTTCGGGGCGTTACAGTAAAACCCACTCTACCCACCCCATTGCCATCCCTAGTTCCAACCTAAGGATGGAAGGTCTGCCTCAAGCTGTCGCTGCCGTCACCAAGGACATCGTCCGCCACCATCGTTGCTCAAATTCCAACACTGCGTTGCACCAGAAGGCTGAAGCTCAAAAAATCTACAATAACAAAGAAACCATTGGGAGTAAATAAAAAATCTATGTAAAAATCAAAAGGAATATCACAAAACCCTTATTTCATAACATAAAAGTCAGATCTACATAGAAGCAATCAAGGAACTTGACATGGGAACTATTTACAATACATTGAAATAACCAAAAAGTATAAGAAAAATAAAAGAAGAGGGTTGCTAAATGCCTCTACCTTTTTACTTTGGACCCCCTATTTCTTTGGCCCCCCATCACCAAAATTGCTTCCCTTTTTATTTTCTTTAGACCCTTACCATAATCTCAAATATACCCTTTGAACCTCACTCATACACCTTCCACCTTTAACTCATCTTTCCCTCCTCCGACAATCCCCCTCCCACTCCAGAGACCCTTTCTTTCCAACAACACGCTCAAATAATGGCAACAACAGTAGTAACAGAGCAACCATATGTTTCCTCGAAGTATCAGACATATGCGAACTATGTTTCAAGAAATGTTACAATGTTGGAAATGTAATGGGCCCAAGTTCGAAGGGTGATTCCTCCATTGAAGAGAATTACATTGATGTTGCTGAAAATGAAAGATGGATAACCAGTTCAAAAAACCCATCTTTTTGCTTTCATGACCACTCTTGCCACCGTTTAGAAAACCAGTTTTGACAAAAACCTGATGTTCAGTACTATATAGCCACTGAGAGGGTGATTTATGCTCCGGTGTTGGGCCGAGGTATAGACCGAACAAGTTGAGGGCCCAGCAGAGCATTGGGCCGAGATGATCGACTGTTCACCCGGAGATGGGCTACCAGAACTTGGGCCGGGCAGAGTTTGGACTGTGTGCTGCCCCGGACCGTGCAGAAGCTGCTCGGCCAGGAAGTGACCGGTCAGACCAGGATTCTCGGTCCGAGGATTGTCGAGACCAGACAGACCGAGAGGCCGGCGCTCGGAAAGGCGCGGTCAGCCGAGGTAGTTGACTGACCGGCGAGAAGGCCGACCAAAGGAGGAGCCCGGGCTAAGCTTTGCCGAGATGCCGCCTAGCCCGGTCCTTCATTCGGTTACCCGGTTAGGCGCTTAAGGTATGAAGCATGGTATGACCGAGGTAGGGCAGCTCGGCTGCCGAGCTCCAACTATGCTGACAGGCAGTTGAGAGCAGGTGATGAACGGCATGGTTTATGCTGACGGATGGGATAGCAAAGCCACGTGTCAGGAGATGACAGGGAGTGGATATGGGGCTCAGAAGGTATATAAGCATGTCTGCGCCCCCCATACGCGATACACGAACACTCTGTAAGAAAATCCTTACACTCAAACACTCTCTCCCTTCTCTCTATTCCCTCTAAGGTGTGTGCTAATTTGTAATTTAACAATCTTATTACTAACCATAGCGTATAGAAGAAGTTGAAAAGTGTACTGTAGTAACTATACACGGATTATATCTATAATTATTTGTTTGGGGGATTTTAAATGTTGATCAGGGAATTTTGACCAAATCAATAAATGCAGGCATGTAGAAAGACATGTGGATTGAAAAAGTTAATAAACGCTGATTAGAGAATTTTGACCAAATCAATAAATGCTGTGTTTTTTTTTTAAATAAAAAATTTAGAAAATTCAGATTGGTATTTTGAAGCTCTCACAAGCATTGGGGGTTAAAAATCCCCTTTTTAAATGTCTTTTTTTTTTCCTTTTTTATATTATATTAAAGTTTAATATTTTGATAATAATCATATGTGTTAGACTTTTCAAGGAATTAAATGTCTTTTTTTTATTATATTATATTAAAGTATAATATTTTGATAATAATCATATGTGTTGGATTTTTTAAGAAATTTTTTTTATGCTTATTCTTAATGCATTCAAGTGTTATTATGTGGGATAATAATTATATGTGTTGGGACTTTTTAAGGAATTCATATGTGTTGGATTTCAAAGAATTTTTTTTATGCTTGTTCTTAATGCATTAAAGTGTTATTATGATGGTAAGACTTGGGAGTTGGGAGAAGTTAATAAATGCTAAGATTTTATTTTATTTTTTTAAATCAAAAAATCAAGAAATTTAGATTGGAAGATTGGAGCTCCCAAAAGATTTGGGGTTAAAAATTTTCTTTTACTTAATATATAGTATAGATCTGATGATACAAGATGTAATCTCAATGGCTTCATTTCTTAATACCGTGGCCCCTACCTCACCAGTAACCCCATGGTGAGAGGTCCATCCTGAGGTGTTAGGACTACTAGTCCATTGCTACAATTTAAAAACAAACATGGTATTAACAGTTCCAACGCACTAAAATCCAACCCTAACGGCTTAACTCTCAAAGCAAACATAACCAAGGCAAATTGCACCAATCATAGGTTGAATCATAATGGACTCTTAACACATACAAGAAACCATTAATTCCTAAAAAAAACTTTTTTTTTTTTAAATAAAAAAATTCATTTCCAAAGCACGTGGTTTTGAGCTTTTGTTTTTGTAGGTTTTTGGTTTTTAGTAAATTTTTTAAATGTTTTAATTATATTTTTATGCTTTTTAGATATACTTAATCTAAATGAACTTAAAAAATACTAGTAAACTATTTTTGAATTAAAAAATAATTAAACTCAAAAATATATTAAAAAATAGTATATTTTCATATATATATATATATTGATTTTTTTTTTAAAAAAAAAAATCTTCACTAAAATTTGATTTTTTTAGATGTATCTAAAACAAAATTTAAAAAATGAACTATTATAATAAAACAAAAAAACAAACTCAAAAAATGTGTTTGAAAATTCAAAACTAAATTAAATTTTTTTTTTTTAACTCATAAGAACTCAAAAGAATAAAAAAAAAATCATCAAAAGAATGAAATCTCAAAGGAGGCCAACTATTTTGGTGAATCTTTTACTTTTTATGAAAAAATATATTTAAAAAAAAATTCAAAAAAAGATAAATTACAAATTTAACCTTTAAGAATTTGCTTAAAATGCAGATTATCCCTTTTATAGTTCTGAAAATTACAAATATCCTTTTGTTAAAATTTTGTATTTAATATAATTAATAGAAAAATAAAAATTCCAAACTCATTTCCTTTACAACAATAAAATTATCAAAATTGTTAATTGAAGTATATTTCTGAAATCATTAAAAACTATTAATTGATATAATGATTTATTAATAACATCGATCATTTGTTATACAATTAAAAATTTAAAGGTACGAGATGTAGTTTTCAAAATCATAAAAAGTAATTCATATTTTATACAAATCTTAAGAAGTGTATTTGTAATAAGCTTTATTAATAGCATCCTAATAATTAATTTAGACCCTTCCACTTCTCTGAACCCTCACCACCAAAATTGTTTTCCTCTGGACCTCCAACATAAATCCAAATGATTGTTTGGAATGTTCTAAATAAGTATACTTTTTGACTTTTTATAAAAAGATGTGTAGAAAAGTAGAGAGGAGATGTTGATTGATATGGCCCAAAAAAGATAAAAAGTGTGGACTTATTTAGAGATTGTTTGGGATGTTTTAAATAAATGCACTTTTTGACTTTTTATAAAATATGAGTTGAGTTTGAAGTGATGTAGTAGAGAAATGATATGACTTAAATAAGATAATATAACTTAAATAGAATAATAATTTTTTGACTTTTATTAAAGATGCCAAACTTGACCTTAGACTTCCCAAACAAGGCCCCACTATTATTCCCACACTTTCCCCGGCAACCCCTCTCACTCACCAGCAACCTTTCTCCATCTTCCCTCGTTCACTAAGGACCCTCCTTGATTTCCCCTCTCTCATCGATGACTCCTTTCATTTGACGATCCATCGCCCTAGGTCCCTCTTCCTTTCCCTTCCCCATTGTCAACCCTCTTCACCTCATTTCTTATACCCAAATATTTCCTTCCACTAATCTTAGCCATTTGTTATTGCCGCCACCCACACAACTACCATCAAGTCCTTCCTCCCAACATGCTCATGTTTGATTCCTCTTTATTTGAAATCAGTGCTCTTGGTTCGAAACATTAGTACCGAACAAAATGGCGGAGCTTCGGGTGTGTACCATCGAACAAATTGTAGTAGTTCAGCTGTAGACCATCGAACAAACATTGGTGCTTCAAATCTGGGTTGCCGAACTGAATCTGGAGAGATCACAAGCAGTGTTGTAGTCGTATTGATCACGCGGGAAGAGTGGATTGCCACTATCGCTAACCTTTTGTGATCGCAATTGCAATCTTGCGCGAGCAAGAGAGAAAGAGATGTGGGTGTAGATGGCGATGGAGGTCCAGGCAAAGAGCAGTCCAAAAGTGGCGGTGTTGTGTTGGCTTTGGTGGTGTGTGAGTGGGGAGTGGCGATGGGGCACAAAGTTGGGTGCGTTAGTGGTAAGAAGAGTAAAGATGGATGATAAATTGTAATTTGACATTAGGATAAAATTGTAATAAAAGATATATAAAAAAAAAGAGGATCTAAATAATTATTAGGGTGCTATTTAGCACATTTTATATAGTTATCCTAAAAAAAAAGGAGAAATTTTTATTTCTGTCAACTACATTATTATTTTTATAGTTTTATAATAAACTTTTGGAAAAAATAAAAAAAAGCAATATATTCAAAGACATAAATTGATGAGGCACAAATAAATATTAATTTCAAATATATATTTTCGTTCAATTGTTTATTTTGTTGTTTTATTAAATTCATATATGAACATTTTACTTTTATAAGAGAAATTCTACTTATACCACCTCCTTACCAATATTGCGTCTCTAAATTATAATCATTTTCTCTTCTTAGTTATGATCACTTCTTTAATTTATGTCTCATGCATTGTTTGGTCAACGGATTTTTTTTTCTTTTGTGAGCGTTAATAAAAGTAATGAAATTATATCAAATTTCTTTTGGTTAAGGTGCGCATAGTCTTTCCCCCACGTTAACTACAACAGATTGACACCGGGGTTTGTTTTGGAAGGGCTAAAGTGGTTCTTTATTCATGCGATTAGCTAAGTGGTTTATAATCTAAAGTGATAAAACACACAATAAGTTAATGTTAATTAATATAAATAAAGATGTCACATCTAAACAGTTGCATAAACTGTTCCAGCCTTTTTATTTTTTTTACAACAATTATATCCATACTAAAAAATATTTCCAAAAATTCTCCCAAACAGAATTATTTTAAACCAAAATTAAATAGCCAAAAAAATAACAGAATAAATAAATTAAATAAAAACGAGACTAGTCTGAAGTTGAATTTTTGTAGTATAATGTTTTGTCAAAAAATTTTCACCTGCCGTTTTTCCTGGGGCTAAGGAGCGTCCTAGCCGGCGCCGATGAGTGGATTTCATCGCCTCCCGCTGCGAATCCCATTTTTCATATTCAACACCGGCGGTTTGATGTTCGATCTCATCCTGCGCCACGGAAACCTCTTGATGACCAACCGCCTTCGAACATTTGAATGCTACTTCTTTGGCCACAGATGACAAGGTATGAAGAATTGTGCATTCATTTTGCTCTTCCCCCCCCCCCCTGGATTTGTTTTTACAACGGTGGTTGCAAATTAGCTTGTCAAAAAAAAAAAAAAAGAAGAAGGAAGAAGAAGAAGAAAAAAAGATCAAATCCGGTCAAAGCAAGGCATGAAAACATTAACCATCACACAGGTAAAGACCTAGCACACACGAGTGAACACCTCACAGAAGGCACAATGTTGCCGCCCAAACCAAGTGTTGACGATAGATCAAATCCAGCTCTGACCAATCGTACCCAGATAATAAAGTATCGAGTATTTAAGACCTTTTTACAATGTTCTATGTCGTTGGATTTTTAGGCATTGGTTAATTTAGATAATCTGGACGGAAAGTCTGCGTTAGATGATTGAGAGAGAAGCAAAAATTAGGGAGGAGAGAAAAGACATGTGACTGTGAGATTTAAAGGCAAAATTGGGCCAATCAAGTTTGAAACAAACATAACTATAACAGTTTTTGACACAGTCCAACCATGTCTAAACAATGTAAATTGTTTTAAGATTCACTAGTTCATTTCTGACCTAAAAGAGAAAAGCCAAGAATTTAAATGGAAAATTGATTCAATTTTTAGTTTAAAAAAATTCAAGAGATAATTTGAAGCATAATAATGATGTTTTGTTCTTGTGAAGGATGACTATGACTTCCAAATTGAAGTCAATTCTTTGTAGTTAAAAAAATTCAAGGGAAAATTGAGGCATAATAATGATATATAGTTCTTGTAATGATGACTATGAATCCCAATTGGTATAAACAATGATTTTTTGTTCTTGTTAAGTATGACTGATGACTTCCAATGATCAGATTCTCTATAAAATAATCAAGGGAAAATTTGAAGGCATAATAATGAATTATCATCTGTAACGATGACTATTGAACCCCAAATTGGTATAAACAAATATGGAGAAGACGACTGGCCATACGCGGCTGGAGTATTTGTCTGAAGTGACAATCCAAATAACATAGGACAAAGATCCATTTTTAAATCCAAACTCAGCCAGAAACCTGATTCACCACCTAAGCCAATATGTTTAGATCATGTCATGCATTATACAACATATTAGATTAGTATATAATACAAGAGTTATGTTTTGATGACTTGAAATTGTGCTCAGAGTTCCACAGAATGGGAGTGGTCTTTTTGGGAAAGTTTTGCTATGTGCGGTGAGTGATTTATTTTGGCTTCAGGTAAATGACACGTGGTGGTGCTTGGAAGGGAGAGGAGGGTCTAATTGGAATTTGAAGGCTTCCTCAATTCCCAATGGTGCTTGATGCAGACCATCTTCTCCCTACTTGGGTTTTGAGAAAAACCAGATCATTCACGGTGAGTGCTGTGATGGAGCAGAGTCACGGCGTGATCACACCACGGGGCCACGTTGACAGAGCTCTTGCAGAATGTAAAAGATGTATTCATATGAAGATTTTCAAGAATTTTGGTTTATAAATTGCTTCCCTCTTCCTTCCTTTCAAAGAGGCTCCAAAGCCTTACTCCTCCCTCCTCTCTCTCCTCTTTGGGGGGGGGTCTTCCAATTCTTCGGTGGTTGGACTGACAATGAAGGTATGCAAACAGCCACTATGTAGTCAATGAGTTGTTTTATTATTTTACTTTTCTAAAATTATACATTATATAAGTAGAAAGAAAAAAAATTAAAATTGGAGAATAATTTTTAAACTGAAAATTATTAACATAATTTTTTTTCCTATACAAGCTTATGTTAGATTAGCGGAGAGATTCTTTCCCCCAAAAACTACTTGTTGAAGTGGGATGCGGTACGCACTCTTCTCGGACCTAGGCTACTCCTATTATAAAAAAAAGTCATATATATCAATATAAAACAATACCTGTCATCAGGTAGTAGAGGGAAATTTATTCAAAAAAGTTAGAATCCCCTATACTCCCTTTTTTACACATCCTAAAAAACATTTAAGGGGAAATTATCAAAAAGTTAGGAATCTATATATTTTACACTCCTAAAACATTTATTTGCTGGACCATTTTTTACACATTTTAATGTATAATGTTGACCTAGACAAATTACCAACTCTATGGATCTATAAATTGGGCATTTTAAAAAAAAAATGTTGATTGGTGACATTTTTTAAGTTACAAATCATTCATTTCCTTATAAAGGCAATCTCCAATCCTACTCGTTCTTTACTTTTCATAAATTTTGAGTATAAAATTCAGTTAAAGCTTGATCTAATATGAAGATTACATGGTATAATCTAAGAAATGAGTGTTTCAACCTCTTCAATCTTACTTTTAACCATAGTTGAAAAAAAAAATATGACCGTTGAGCATTTGATGAAAGAATTGAGTGAGCCTTGCTTTGATGAAAAAATAGTTCTCCCTTTAATTGATTTGATACAGGTTTTATGAAATGGTTGGAGCTTGGACTTGGAGCTCATTTTTAACTATCTTTTTCATCAAATTTAGTTTGACAAATAATTTGAGATGCTGAAGACTACATTTTTTCTACAGATGATCTAAAATAAAAAAAATGAAAAGAAAAAAAAAATGTTTCCTATTTTGTTCTCGGGACACGTTGATCTTTCAATTCACATGGAGGAGAGAGCTCCTTACTTTACGTTTTTTCTTTGCTTCAATTTTTTGTATTTTGTTTCTTCTTTATCTTTTGGAACAATGATGCTCTCCGATGTGCCTTTTCTTGATGAATGAATATACTTTTCTTTTTCTAAGTATTTGTACCCTTGTCTTCTCCTTTTGGTCTTCGCATTGTTCTATACTAAAATATCTGGCATATGTTTTATAATTTCCTCCTTCGTGTAACCATGCTCAGGGTGACACACCTCCGGCAAGTTTGTCGCTGTATAATTGCCTACAAATTTCAAATATTTAACTTCATTCTTGTAATTGCTACAAAAATTTCAAAAGTAAAGAAAACAATAATCCTCCTGGCTTAACTTCACTTGTAAATGCTAAAATTTCAACAAGTGAAGGTAAACATAATCTGCCTAACTTTAACTTGTAATTGGCTACAAATTTCAACAAGGTGAAGGTAAACAATATCTC
>NW_021038496.1:0-12491 GCF_004153795.1 Camellia sinensis | reverse complement strand
ACTCAGTGAATTCCCTGTAAATTCTCAATAAATTACTGAGTAAATTCCAAATAAAATCTCGGTAAATTATTCAGTAAATTTCTAATAAATTCTCAGTAAATTTCGATTAAATTCTCATTAAATTACTCAGTAAATTCTGAGTAAACTCTCATTAAATTAACCAACAAATTCCCAGTAAATTACTAACTAAATTCCGAGTAAATTTTCAGTAAAATCCTTAGTATATTCCCAGTAAATTCTCAATAAATTACATAGTAAATTCTCAGTAAATTACTGAGTAAATTCTAAATAAATTCCCAGTAAATTCTCAGTAAATTTTAAGTAAATTACTCAGTAAATTCTCATTAAATTACTAAGTAAATTCTTAGTAAATTCTCAGTAAATTATTCTGTAAATTCCCTGTAAATTCCCAATAAATTTCCAATAAATTCTCTGTAAATTACTGAGTAATTTGTAGTAAATTCTCAGTAAATTCCCAATAAATTCTCAGTAAATTTCCAGTTAATTCTCATTAAAAACTCTGTAAATTCTCAACAAATTACTCAGTAAATTCTCAGTAAATTACTCAACAAATACCCACTAAATTTTCAATAAATTACTGGGTAAATTCCCAGTAATTTCTCAGTAAATTACTCAGTAAATTTTCAGTAAATTACTCAAAAAATTTCTAATAAATTCTCAGTAAATTCCTAATAAATTCTCAGTAAAATACTGTGTAAATTCCAGTAAATTCGCAGTCATTCCCAGAAAATTCTTAGTAAATTCTCAGTAAATTACTCGAAAAATTTCCAGTAAATTCTCAGAAAATTACGGAGAAAATTCCAAGTAAATTCCCATTAAATTACTCATTAAATTCCCAATAAATTCTTATTAAATTACTCAATAAATTCCCATCAAATTTTCAATAAATTACTCAGCAAATTCTCAGTAAATTACTAAGTAAATTTCCAGTAAATTTGTCACGACCCCAAACCGCCCCTAGTAGTTTGGTGCCGTGATGGCCAGTAATCCGTGATTACCGAAGGCCAACTTTTCAAATATTTAACACAATCAGAGTATGGATATGGGGCTCACAAATGCGGAAGCGATAAATCAATTACAAGTGGTCCATAAGAGCTGTGCGTAGATCAAAGCAATGCCAAACATTTTCAATTAACTTTACAACTTAATACAACAAGGCAAAAATACATGTTACATCTTGATCAAAAGGCTTCTCGAGCCGACATATACAAAATACAGCTAATACAAGTCAAGAAGCATGATTTTCAAGATTTGCCGACATGCAAAGCAGGCACTGCCGACGTAAATACAAAAGTAAAGCCGACATAAGTACGAATCCCAAACAAGCATCCAAACGATCTAGGCGTCGCCGCCGTCCTGCTCAACACCTACATATATATAGAGGGGTGAGTACAAAACTCAGTGAATGGTACTAATAATAAAGGTTTTACATGAATATAGCCGAGGTCCTTCAAAACAAACCCAACAACAATAGCAAGACGAGGGATGAACCGTATTCATCAATCAAATATTACAAGTATCCAAAGATGTTTACTGACATAGGCAAAGCAAGGGATGAACCGTATTCATCAATCAAGTAGTACTGCGAAAGTTTAGAGTCCTCCAGCACAAGGGACTTTCCGAGGATAACAATCAAACAAGGCTATTTATTCATGCTTAGCGAATACCACGTCAAAACAAACAAAACAAGATTTATCAAAAGCAAGTGTAACATAGCTTTATTAGAAATACCACTCACCTAGTTCTTCAGGTGCAGGCTCAAAGCAAATATCAAGGACCTACAATCACATGGCAAGTCACATTCTCAAAGCAAGCTCTATATACATGCAAATGATCTCGGCACTCTTGCCAGATCCAAGTCAAAGACAAAGCAAAACAAGCTGGGAGCTTAATCACTGCTCCCATTACTCGGAAACACACTGGGTACCGTCCAGGGCTAAGCCGAGGTCCCGTTAAACAAAGTCAGGAAAAACCTGGGTCTTCCTTTGAAGAATATGAAGAACATGATCATTTGAAAGATGGATGCAAGCTCACGACTTGTTACAAAAATCTGAGTTTCATGCTAAGAGTTCAAAATATGGACCTGAGTACCCATTAAAGAAAGTCATGCAAGAACAAACACAAAACATGGTTTTCGTTCCAACTATTCGATCAAAATGAGACTTTCTTCAAGAACACATGGAAAACCATTTTCTCTGTCCGAAACCAACTTCAAAACAATGCATGACATGCAAAACAAATCCGATCATGCAATGCAGCTAGATAATCAGCAAGAATAACCAAAGGAGATCAAGATTCTAACCTCACAACTCGGATCCAACGGTTCAAGCCATGAAGATCAAGCTTGGAAGACTACTCTCACTCAAGAACTCTTCTCTAGAGCTTCTCTCTCTAAAACAAAGATTTGAGACAAGAAATGATTTGTTCCAAGGTCTGCCGGCTGTCTTAACAACTAGCTCGGACACGTGGCGTTATCGGGTTGGTTCAGCTCCAAAAAGGTGATTGATAGATAAATTACTCAGTAAATTCCCAATAAATTCTTATTAAATTACTCAATAAATTCCCATCAAATTTTCAATAAATTACTCAGCAAATTCTCAGTAAATTACTAAGTAAATTACTCAGTAAATTCCCAATAAATTCTTAGTAAATTTCCATTAAATTCTCATTAAATAACTCAGCAAATTCCAAGTAAATTCCAAGCAAATTACTTTGAAAATTTTAAGTAAATTACATAGTAAATTTTCAATAAATTCCTGAGTAAATTCCAGATAAATCCTCAATAAATTACTCTGTAAATTACCAGTAAATTCTTAGTAAATTAATTAGTAAATTTTCAGTAAAATTCTCTGTAAATTACTGAGTAAATTCTCAGTAAATTCCAAGTAAATTTTCAGTAAATTACTTAGTAAATTCTCTATAAATTCTCAGTGAATTTCCAGTAAATTAACATTAAATTACTTAGTAAATTTTCAGTAAATTCTCAGTAAATTACACAGTAAATTCCCAGTAAATTACTCAGTAAACTCCTAGTAAATTTTCAGTAAATTAATCAGCCTAGTAAATTTTTAGTGAATTACCGGTCAAATTCCCAATAAATTACTCAGTAAATTCCCAGAAAATTACTGAGTAAATTACTAAGTAAATTACCAGTAAATTACTTCGTAAATTCCAAGCAAATTCTCAATAAATTCCTAGTGAATTGTCATTAAATTACTCAGTAAATTTTCAACAAATTCTCACTAAATTACATAGTAAATTCCCAGTACATTGCTAAATAAATTCCTAGTAAATTCTAAGTAAATTACTAAGTAAATTCCCAATAAATTCTCAGTAAATTATTCAGTAAATTCCCAGTAAATTATAAGAAAATTACAAATAAATTCTCGGTAAATTCTCAGTAAATTACTAATTAAATTACCTATGAATTCTTTGTAAATTACTTAGTAAATTCCCAATAAATTGCTCAGTAAATTCCCAGTAAATTACTTAGTACATTCCAAGAAAATTCTCCTTAAATTACTCAGTAAATTCCCAGTAAATTCTCAATAAATTACTCAGAAAATTCACAGTAAATTCTCAACAAATTACTTTGTAAATTCCAAGTAATTCTCAGTAAATTCTCAGTAAATTACTGAGTAAATTCATTGTAAATTCTCAGTAAATTACTTATAAAATTACAAATAAATTCTTAGTAAATTCCCAGTAAATTCTCAATAAATTCTCAGTAAATTTTCATTAAATTATTCAGTAAAATCCTAGTAAATTCCTAGAAAATTTCAAATAAATTCTCATTAAATTACTCAGTAAATTCCTAGTAAATTTTCAGTAAATTACTTATTAAATTACGAGTAAATTACAAATAAATTCCCACTAAATTCTCAGTAAATTCCCTAAAAATTCTCAGTAAATTATTTAGTAAATTCCCAGTAAATTCTCAGTAAATTACTCAGAAAATGTTCAATAAATTACTTAGTAAATTCCCTGTAAATTCTTAGTAAATTCCCCGTAAATTCTAAATAAATTACTCACTAAATTCCCAATAAAGTCTCAACAAATTACTCTTTAAATTCCAAGTAATTCTCAGTAAAATACGTAGTAAATTCTCAGTAAATTCCTTATAAATTCACAGTAAATTACTCTATAAATTCTAAGTAAATTCTCAGTAAATTACTTAGTAAATTCCTAGTAAATTCTTAATAACATACTCAGTAAATTCCCAGTAAATTTTCATTAAAATACTGAGTAAATTTTCAGTAAATTCTTAGAAAATTACGCATATAATTCCCAATAAATTCTCAGTAAATTCCCAGTAAATTCTCATTAAATTACTAATTAAATTCCCACTAAATTACTCAGTAAATTTCGAGTAAATTCTTAGTAAATTACACAGTAAATTCTCAAAAAATTACTCAGTAAATTCGCAGTAAATTCTCAGTAAATTCTCATTAAATTAATAAGAAATTTCCCAGTAAATTTTAAGCGAATTAAAAGAAAATTATTCAGTAAATTCTAAGTAAATTCTCATTAAATTCACATTAAATTACTAAGTAAATTCTCAGTAAATTACTCTATAAATTCTCAGTAAATTCCTCGTAAATTTTTAGTAAATTACTCAGTAAATTCAGAGTAAATTCTAAGTAAATTACAGAGTAAGTTTCCAGTAAATTCCCAGTAAATTCTCAGTAAATTACTCAGTAAATTCTTAGTAAATTCTCAGTAAATCACTCACTCAATTCCTAGTAAATTGCTCAGTAAATTCCCAGTAAAGTGCTCAGTAAATTCCCAGAAAATTCTCCTTAAATTACTCAGTAAATTACTCACAAAATTCCCAATAAATTCTCAACAAATTACTCTGTAAATTTCAAGTAATTCTCAATAAAATACGTAGTAAATTCTCAGTAAATTACTCTATAAATTCCCAACAAATTCTCTTTAAATAACTTCGTAAATTCCCAGCAAAATTCTCATTAAATTCCTAGTAAATACTAATTAAATTACTCAGAAAATTCGCAGAAAATTCTCAATGAATTACTAGTAAATTCTAAGTAAATTACATAGTAAATTCCCAATATATTCTCAGAAAATTACTTTGCAAATTCCCTGTATATTCTCAGTAAATTACTCAGTAAAATACTCAGCAAAATTTCCAGTAAATTCCCAGTAAATTACTCAGTAAATACTCAGTAAATTCTCGGTAAATTCTCGGCAAATTACTCAGTAAATTACCAGTAATTTACTCATTAAATTCTCGAAAATTAATCAGTAAATTCCCAGTAAATTCTCAGTAAATTCCAAGTGAATTCTCCGTAAGTTACTCAGTAAATTCCCAATAAATTACTCAGTAAATTCCCAATATATTCTCACTAAATTCTCAGAAAATTCCTAGTAAATTACTCAGTAAATTTTCAGTAAATTCTCAATCAATTACTCAGTAAATTCTCCTCAAATTACTCTGTAAATTCCCAGTAAATTCTCGTTAAATTACTCAGTAAATTACTCAGTAAATTACTCAGCAAATTCCCAGTAGATACTGAGTAAATTATCCTTTAATTACTTAATAAATTCACAGTAAATTCACAGTAAATTACTCAGTAAATTCCTAGTAAATTATCGATAAATTCCCAGGAAATTCTCATTAAATTACTCAGTAAATTCTCAATAAATTGCCAGTAAATCCTCAGTAAATTACTCAGTAAATTCCGAGTAAATTCCCCGTAAATTCTCAGTAAATTACTGACTAAATTCTCAGAAAATTCTCAGTAAATTCCTAGTAAATTACTCAGTAAATTTCATGTAATTCTCAATAAAATATGTAGTAAATTCTTAGTAAATTACTCTGTAAATTCCCAATAAATTTTCTGTAAATTACTCCATAAATTTCCAGTAAATCTCATTAAATTACTCAGTAAATTGCCAGTAAATTCTCAATGAATTACTCAGTAAGTTCTAAGTAAATTACTTAGTAAATTCCTAGTAAATTACATAGTAAATTCTCAATAAATTCTCAGTGAATTACTTTTTAAATTCCCAGTATATTCTCAGTAAACTACTCAGTAAATTCTCAGTAAAATTCCCAGTAAATTCTCAGTAAAATTCCCAGTAAATTACTTAGTAAATTTCTAGTAAATACTCAGTAAATTCTCGATAAATTCTCAGCAAATTACTCAGTAAATTAGCAGTAATTTACTCGTTAAATTGCCAAAAATTAATCAGTAAATTCCGAGTAAATTCTCTGTAAATTCCCAGTAAAATCTCTGCAAATTCCTCAATAAATTCCAAGTAAATTCTCTGTAAGTTACTCGGTAAATTCCCAGTATATTCTTAGTAAATTCTCAGTAAATTCTTAGTAAATTCTCAGTAAATTACTTAGTAAACTCCCAGTAAATTCTTAATCAATTACTCAATAAATTCACAGTAAATTCTTCTTAAATTACTCAGTAAATTCCCATTAAATTACTAAGTAAATTCTCAGCAAATTACTCAATAAATTCCCAGTAAATTCTCAGTAAATTACTCAGCAAATTCGCAGTAGATACTGAGTAAATTCTCCTTAAATTACTCAATAAATTCCCAGTAAATTCACAGTAAATTACTCAGTAAATCGCCATTAAATTCACATTAAATTACTCAGTAAATTCTTAGTAAATTACTCAGTAAATTCCTAGCAACTTATCGGTAAATTCCCTGGAAATTCTCATTAAATTACTTAGTAAATTTTCAGTAAATTCTCTATAAATTATCAGTAAATTCTCAGCAAATTCTGAGTAAATTCCTAGTAAATCACAGAGTAAATTCCCAGTAAATTCTCTGTAAATTACTCAGTAAATTCCCAGTCAATTCTCAGTAAATTACGAAGTAAATTCTTAGTAAATTCTCAGTAAATTATTGAGTAAATTCCATTAAATTCACAGTAAATTACTCAGTAAATTCTCAGGAAATTACTCAGTGAATTCCCAGTTAATTGCTCAGTAAATTCTCAGACAAAATTACTGAGTAAATTTCCACAAGTAAATTTTCTGTAAATTACTCAGTAAATTCCTATAAAATTCTCAGTAAAATTGCTCAGTAAATTCAAGTAATTCCAGTAAAAATACACAGTAAATTAATCAAAGTAAATACTATGTAAATTCTCAGTAAATTCTATGTTAAGATACTCCATAAATTCCTAGTATACGGTCCTAATAAATTTCATTAAATTACTCAGTCAATTACTCCATAAAATTCCAAATAAAATTTCTCAGTAAATTAACTTTATAAATTCCATTAAATTAGTGAATGAATTCCTAGTAAATCTCAATAGCTAGCTGTCAGTAAATTGCCAGAAAATCTCACCCTAAATTAAATCCGTAAATTCCCGTAAATCTTAGTAAATTATTAAGTAAATTCTCATGTAAATTACCTAGTTAAGATCTCAATAAATTACTTAGTAAATTCTAATAAAATCGTTCAAAATCCTAGTAAATCCAATTGTAAATTACTTAGTAAATTCCAGTAAATCCCGGTAAATTCTTAGTAAATAGCCAGTAAATCCCATTAAATTACTCCAGTAAATCCCTACTAAATCCCCTCAGTTAGACTAACTGAGTAACTTCCCCATAAATTCCTAGTAAATTCTCTAACAAAATTCTCAGAAAATTACTTGTGTAAATTTCCTAATTATATTCCTAATAGCAAATCTCTCAGTAAAATTACGTGTAATTTCCAGTAAATTCTACGTAAATTCCAATTAACTTCCCAGAAAATACTTAGCAAATCCCAGGTAAATCTAAGTATACTTACCTGTATATTTCAGTAAATTACTTAGCAAAATTCTCCCGTAAAATTCTCAGTAATTAACTCAGTATAATTCCAGTAGCATTCTCAGCAAATTGATTAAGTAAAACATCCAATAAAAGTTACTCAGAAAATTTCCAATAAATTCAACTCAATTAAATTCACAAATAAATTCTTAATAAATTACTCAATAAATTTTTAGTTCTTAAGTAAATTACTCTTAATTTCCAGGTAATAAATACTTAGAATTTACATGGAATTTGCTAAGTAATTTTCTGGGAATTTAATAGGAATTTACGTAGAATTACTGGAAATTTAGCACAGTAATTTCTGAAATTGTAGAAATTTATTAGACAATTTCACAGTATTTTCCTGAAGAATTTGTAGAGAATATACTAGGAAATATTATTGGAATTACTCAGTTTAGTCTACTGAGAATTTAGTAGGGAATTTACTAGAGTAATTTAATGAGAAATTTACTGCGCATTTACAAGAATTTACCGGGAAATTTACTGAGATTTACTAAGTAATTTACATGAATATTTTACTAGAATTTAATGACGAATTTATTTTGAGAATTAGCAAGTAATTTATTGAGAATTTACTAGGTATTTAACTGAGAATTTACTTAATAATTTACTAAATTTAACTGAATTTACGGATTAATTTAGTGAGAATTCTGCAATTTATGAGTAAGTCTACTGAGAACTTTACTAGGAATTCATTCACTAATTTAATGGGAATTTATAAAGTAATTACTGAGAATTTATTTGAATTTATGGAGTAATTTACTGAGTAATTAATAGAATTTATTAGGAATTTACTGGAATTTCATGGGTAATTTACATAGAATTTAACTGAGAATTACATAGTAATTTACTGATAATTTACTGTGTATTTTACTGAGAATATTACTTGGAATTTACTGAGCAATTTACTGAGAATTTACTAGGAATTTAACTGATAAATTTCATGAAATTTACTGGAAATTTACTCAGTAATTTTCTGAGATTTAACCTGAGGCAATTAACTGGGAATCACATCAGTAATTTCACTGGAATTTAACTGAGTAATTTACTGTGAATTTAATGAATGTTAGTCTCATAATTTACTGAGAAATTACTAAGATTTCTTCGTAAGTTTTATTACTGAGAATTGACTGGGATTTGACTGAGTAATTTACAGAGAATTTACTGGGAATTTACATCTGTGATTTACTAGGAATTTACTCAGAATTTGCTTGAGAATTTACTGATAATTTATAGAGAATTACTGAAAATTTACTAAGTAATTAATGAGAATTTCCAGGGACATTTACCGATAAGATTTGCTAGACATCTTACTGAGTATTTACTAGAATTTACCTGAGTAAATTTAAGTGAATTTAATGGCGATTTACTGAGTAAATTTACTGTGAATTTACCTGGGAATTTATTGAGTATTTAAGGAGAATTTTTACTCCGTATCTACTTGCGAATTTGCTGAGTAATTACTGAAAATTTAATCTAGGAATTATTGAGGTATATTGCTTGAGAATTTACCTAGTATTTTAATGGAATTTACTGGAGTAATTTAAGGAATCCTGAAATTTACTGTGAATTTATTTGAGTAATTGATTGAAGAATTACTGGGAGTTTCTAAAGTAATTTACTGAGAATTTACTAAGATTTACTGAGAATTGTTAACTAAAGAATATACTGGGAATCTTACCGAGTAACTTACAGAGAATTTACTTGAATTATTGAGAATTTGCAAAGATTTTTACTGGGGAATTTACAGAGAATTTACTCGAGAATTTACTATTAATTTTTGGCCAATTTAACGAGTAAACTTACTGCTAATGTTACTGAGATAATTTGCTGAGAATTTACGAGAATTTACTGATATTTTACTAGAATTTACTAGTATTTCTGGGAATTTACGAGAATTTACTGAGATATTTAGAATACTAGTAGGTTTACTGAGAATATACTGGGAATTTAAAAAGTATTTACTGAGAATTTATTTGGGAATTTATACTAATTAATTTACTAGGAATTTACTAAGTAATTTTTACTATAGAACTACTGAGTAATTCATTAGAATTTACTGGCAATTTACTGAGTTATTTAATGATGAATTTACTGGAAATTTATGGAGTAATTTACAGAAAATTTATTGGGAAATTTAATCAGAGTAATTTACTAGAATTACTACATATTTTATTGGAGAATACATGTAAATTTACTGATGTAATTTACTAGAATTTACTGAGATTTCTGAGAATTTATCAGTAATTTACTGAGAAATTTATGGGGAATTTAACTCGGGAATTTACTTGAGTAATTTTACTGAGGATTTACTGGCATTATTGAGAATTTACTGAGTAATTTTTAATGAGAATTTCCTGGGAATTTATCGATACATTTACTAGGAATTTACTGAGTAAGTTACTGTGAATTTACTAGTAATTTATTAAGTAAATTAAAGGATAATTTACTCAGTATCTACTGGGAATTGCTGATAATTTACTGAGTTAATTACTGAGTAATTTAACGAAGAATTTACTGGAATTTACAGGAGTAATTTGAGGAGAATTACTGAGTATATTGATTGAGAATTACTGAAAATTAACGAGTAATTTACTAGAATTTTTCTGAGTAAATTTAGTGGAGAATATAATGGAATTTACTGAGTAATTTATTGGAATTTAACTAGTAACTTACGGAGAATTCAACTTGAATTACTGAGATTTACTGGAATTTACTGATTAATTTTCGACGAATTAAATGAGTAATTATGGCTATTTACTGAGTAATTTGCCGAAGATTTACCGAGATTTACTGAGTAATTTACTGAGTAATGTTCTGGAAATTTCTGAAAATTTGCTCGAGATTTACTGAGTTAATTTTACTGAGAATACAGGGAATTTGCAAAGTAATTTCTGAGCATATATTGGAATTTACTAGTAATTTACTTAGAATTTTACTGTAATTCATTTGATAATTTTTCTGGCGAATTTTTGAGTAATTAATTAAGATTTATAGGAATTTAATGAGAATTTGCTGGAAATTTACGAAGTTATTTAAAGAGAATTTTGTTGGAATTATGAGTAATTACTGAGAATTTTACTACGTATTTTATGAAGAATTACTTGAAATTTTACAAGAGAATTTGTGAGAATTATGGGAATTTTGTGAGTATTTCCTGAGTAATTTAAAGAGAATTTTCTGGATTACTGAGCATTTACTGGGAATTTACTGAAGGCAATTTACTAGGAATTGAGTGAGTGATTACTGAGAATTTTAACTAAAGAATTTACTGAGTAATTTAGCTGAGAATTTACCTGGGAATTTACTGGAAACTTACTCTGAATTTACTTAGAATTTTACTCTGATTTTACTGGAGTTAATTTACTCAAAATTTACGAGGAAATTTACTGAGAAATTTATTAGAGTAATTGTAACTGAGAATTTTACTTAGTAATTTAATGTGAATTTAATGAGAATTACTTAGAATTTTAATGAATATTTCTTTTAATTCGCTTAAAATGTTTACTGGGAAATTTCTTATTAATTAATTGAGAATTTACTGAGATTTTACTGCGAATTACTGATAAATTTTGTTGAGAATTTACTGTGTAATTTACTAAAATTTACTCGAAATTTTACTGAGTAATTTTGAAGTGGAATTTAATTAGTAATTTAATGAGAATTCTACTGGGAAATTAACTGAGAATTTATTGGAATTATATGCGTAATTTTTCCTAAAGAATTTACTGAAAATTTACTCAGTATTTAAATGAAATTACTGGGATTTACTTGAGTATGTGTATTAAGAATTTACTAGGAAATTTACATAAGAATGTTTACTGAGAATTTACTTAGATATTTATAAGTAATTTACTGGAATTTATAGAGGAATTTACTGAGAATTAGCTACGTAATTTACTGAGAAAATTAACTTGGAATTAAAAAGAGTAATTTTGTTGAAGACTTTATGGGATTTAGTGAGAATTTATTAGAATTTACGGGAATTTACCACTAAGAATTTACAGGGAATTTACTAAGTAATTATGAACGATTCTTCTGAGTAATTTAACTGAGAATTTGTACTGGATTTACTAATAATTTTAACTGAGAATTTTTAGGGAATATTACTGACGAAATTTAGTGGAATTTTATTTTATATTTTACTCGTAATTTAATAAGTATTTTCTGAAAATTTAACTAGGAATTTACTGAGTAAAATTTAATGAGAATTTATTTGAAATTTTTCCTAGGAATTTTTACTAGATTTACTGGAATAATTTAATGAAAATTTTACTGAGAATTATTTTGAGAATTTTACTGGGAATTTTTACTAAGAATTATTGTAATATTTATAGAGTTAATTACTGAGAATTTACAAATGAATTTACTAGGTAAATTTATGAAATTTACTGAGAATTACTTGGAATTTACAAATAATTTGTTCATGTAATTTACTGTAAATTTTCTGAGTAACTTTATTGAAATTTACTGGATTTTTACTGAGTAATTTAGAGGAGAATTCTTGAATGTACTAAGTAATTTACTGGGAATTTACTGAGCAATTTATTGGAATTTACTAAGTATTTACAAAGAATTCATAGTATTTAATTAGTAATTTACCTGAGAATTACCGAGAATTTAGTTTGTAATTTTCTTAATAATTTACTGGAATTACTCGAATAT
>NW_021038494.1:0-13686 GCF_004153795.1 Camellia sinensis | reverse complement strand
TTCAAATAAGTAATTATAAAATAAATTATTTAGTAAATATTATATGTTAGTCAAGTGGTTAGAGTTTTATTTAACAAATTCAAGGTCCATCATTAAAGTCTTGTTTATCAAATTTTTTTTAATTAAAAAATGGGGGACGTGTGGCAGAAATAGAAACCACCAAATACTTACACATCAAGTTCAGTGCTCACATATGTAACAACAAGGGGTCGGTGTGCTTAAAATATAAATTTTAATTTTGAATTCATAACATATTTTCTAAATTGTTTAAGTGATAACAAATTCAAGGTCCATCATTAAAGTCTTGTTTATCAATTTTTTTTTTAATTAAAAAATAGAGGACGTGTGGCAGAAATAGAAGCCACCAAATACTTACACATCAAGTTCAGTGCTCACATATGTAACAACAAGGGGTTGGTGTGCTTAAAATATAAATTTTAATTTTGAATTCATAACATATTTTCTAAATTGTTTAAGTGATGAAAGTGTTCTTTAGTAAGTTAAGTAAATAGTCTTACGCTCAAGTCTTGTACCCCTATTTTAACTATTATTTTTTATTTGTTTTTCTTTTTGGATGGAAAAATGAACACTTGGTGCAAGAAAAAAACGGCTACTCGACAAAAGAAGAGAAGGAAGTTCATAAACACCAAAAGAGGTGCTCTCACTTTTAATAATAGTATAGATAAATAGATGGATAGATAGTATAGATATATATTTGATAATGGCTACTTTAGGTGACAAAAAATAAAAATAAAAAATAACTTTTTCAACAAGACCCACTTGGTAACTACTAAAAAAATTTCACATAATTATTATTATTATTATTATTATTTCTTAAGTGAATATTTTTATAATTGTTTTTTTTTTATTTCTCAATTTTTTTTTTAATCTAGAAATATTTTAGATCTCATTTTGAAATTAATTTTTTTAATAAATTTTTGACTTTCTAATTTTTTATGAGATGAAAAAAAGTTAATAAATTTGAGATTTTTTATTTTTTTTTATTTTTTTTTACAAAAAATCATGAATCAAGATGTTTATTCCCTCCGTCCCAAAATAATAGCCCCTTTTGAGAATCCAACTTTTTTTGGTAGTACAATTATTTCATTTTTAAAAAGTTGATTTTTCAAAATTACCCTTTGATAGTACATTTTTTGAGAAATATCAATGTCATAATTGTACTTTTTATATTGTCTATGAATTTAAAAGAAGGGCAAAATAAAAAATTTATATTATTTTTGTACTTAATTTTTGAAGAGGAACTAATATTTTGAGACGAAGAGAGTAACATTTTTTAATATATATATTTTTTAAAACTTTTGTTCTTTTTGATTGTTAAAAAAAGGGTACATTACGAACATCCCCCTTGTGGTTTACTTACAAATTATTCCTTGTGATTTTAGAAATTACATTATACCCTTTAAGATTTCTAATTTCATATAAAATAGTTCTTTTTATTAATAAATTATCAAGTTAATTAACAGTCTTTAACAATGTTAAAACTTTATTTCAATTAATAATTCAAATAATTTTATTATTATATAAGTGAACAGTTAAAATTTTCATTTTTTTAATTAATTATGTTAAATAAAAAATTCTAATTAGGAGGTATTTGTAATTTTTTAGATCACAGAAAACAATTCGTTGTTTAAACAAATTTCAAAGGACGTATTTATAATTTATCCTTTAAAAAAAAAAAAAAAGCGCCAATCAAATTGCCAAACAAGGCCATCGTGTCAATTTTTCCACTTCCATCCAAAAAACCAAAATTTGCCTTGGATAAAGTTGCCAAATCACGATTAATATTTAAATTTGAAACAACCACTCGTATACTTATCCATCTATATCATACCAATTTTCTTCATTTTTTAAATTTTAAATAATTAAAAAAATCTTCATTGATTAACTTTTATTTAATAATCTCACATCAAGAAAAGAAAGAAAAAAATAAATTGTTTTACTCATTTAAATGGAATCTTATACTCTCATCCTATTTAGTAAGAAATCTTATGAGAGTTTTAATATCTCATTCTAATTTTCTTGATTTTCTTAATTTTAAATAATTAGTTTTTATTTGATAATCTCACATCGGAAAAAAAAAAAAAAGAATTATTTTACTCATATAAAGTGAATCTTATACTTTCATACCATTTAATATTATAGTGTGATGGATGTTTCAATTCAATATAGTTTAAATTTAAAAATTTTAATTAATTAACTATGACCTAGACGATTAGGCTAAATTATTTTTAATTTGATTGATTTGTTGATTTGACCGCTATTTTAGTCGTTTTATCAAAATATATTAATTAGATTTGTTTAATTCAACATAAACAAAAGATTGATCTGATTAAAAATTGAAAGACTAAAATTGTTTTATTAGAAATAAACTTTCCATCTACATAGTTGTTAACTTTTATTTTTTAATCCCACTGCAACAATCTCGACCCATGATTAACATTGATACATGATTTAATGTGCCTAATAAGTTATTGAAATCAATTTTAAATTAATTGCATGTGTGTTGCATTAATTGTACTTTTATCTGTCTCTTGTAGAAATATTTGATATGAAATACTTTCTGAACTTTAAGATATGATTTGAACCGTTTTCGAATAATACAAAGGCTATTATGTGATTATATGAATGATGATTCACTTCGTTGAAATGTTTATATAATATCCTTAGCAGAAGCCCTCGCCCAGGGGACATAATACTGTGGCTCATGGTCATGAGACCCTCGCCTGGGGGAAACAATACCGTGGCCCAGGCCTTCACCCTTATCAATTGGTTTGGGAAAAGTTACTCTATCAACGGTAATCGTTGGTTCAGTCCACCCATACATAACAGATTGCCAAACTTTTTCATTAATAGATTTTAAAAACAATCTCATCCGAGCTTTCCAAAATGAATAATTAGATCCGTCAAGTAGGGGTGGTCGAACCATAGAATTTCCCTCACAAATTGAATCCATTATCACAAATCAAATACGATCTCGCTCTAATAGTTTTTTAAAAAAATAGAGCGACCTGCTCTGATACCAATTGAAAAATCTAGAAATCCCCTAGATATTGATTTGTGATTATGTATCAATTTTAAACAGTAAATATCAATCCCAATTAAACAATCAAGACAAATCAACATAATGAATTTAACATAGAAAATCACAATTGGAGCGCCTCTAATTGTGATAAAAAAAAAATTACGGGCCAAAGCTATAAAACAATCCACTAAGAAGATAAAAAGGAATTACACAAGTGTACTCTCAATTACCTAGTGAATCCATGCCCGAATTGAACCGACCCCAATGTGTCTCTTCCACCACGGTCTTCACCTTGGAATTGTCTTGCTCAACGTTGAATCCACAACGCCGATGTCGAATCACAACGATGAGCCACTCTGGAATCCACCAAAGCTTCAGGCTCGAATTCTCCGGAATCCACCGAAGAACAACAGTCTCTTTTGTATTGAATAAACAAACACTCAGTTGATGTATACTTCTTAAACCATGAGTTGAATACTCAATCAAACATCAAAGAAAACTAGTAAAATAGCTCCAGATATAAACCCTAATATCCAAGAATAAGATCTGGAAGCCATACCTTAAAATCTGACTGAAACACATACTTATAGCAAACTGTTCTGTGATCTCCACTCAAGCACAGGAATGGCCGCTCGAGTGGACCTCACTTGAGCGCAGGAAGTAAAATCCCAACTTCCAGTACTTTTGTAGACAGGTCAAACTTCTGGAACAAAACATTCTTCGCTCAAGTGCACAAACAGCCGCTTGAGTGGACCTGCAACTTCAAATGCATTTTTGCATTTTGCTCAGCTCGATCCTCGACATAGTCAGCGAAGTAGAAAACATGAAAGAATTATCTTCTCTGCAAGGTACAGTTCGGGTTAGATTCGCATCTAAATACTCATAGGGGTGTTTTGGGAAGTTGGTAAAAAGCTAGCTTTAGACTTTTTACCAAACTTTTTAGCCTTTTTGAAAATGATTTGGGAAGTTGGTAAAAAGATGACTTTTGGCTTTTTGGTTTAATATTTGTTTATGATGTCAAATCAAATTAAAATGACCAAAATACCCTTATTCAACATAAGAAATTTATTTTTTTATCATAGGCCCCAATTTGTAATTTCACACTTGCATTTTTATTACTCCCCAAATGAATTTTGTTGCGTTTTTTGGCTACTTGCGTTTTTTCCCCTTGGATAAAAAACGTGGCTTTTTATTTTTTTCCCAAAACGACACATAGTCTCACAGAAATAAAAGAGTGAATAAAAGTATAACTGAAAGGAGTTTTGTCAAACGAAATTGCCAAGAATAAAAACCTAACATATGGGAATTAATTTGACAATGTCATGGTTGGAACTAAAATATCATGATTAAGATAAATGTTTTGTCATGTCACCTAAACACCCTGTTATGTTGCCAAAAGTTATTTATGGGCGCTTGCACTAGCTTTTTAACCCCTTCAGTTTCAGTAGCAGAAGCGCTGACCGTTTTACTGTTTCAAACACTCACTGGCTTCCACTTTCAATCAGCATTAGCTAATTTGTGTTTCTGAAGTTACAAAATATGTCCTATTTTTCTTGCTGTTTTCTGTGACAAATTAGAGAGAATACTGTGTTATATGGCCTATTATTACCACCATCATAGAAGGAAAGAACAAAAGAAGCCACCCAAAAATGTCGTGAATCATTGTGGTATATTACTGCGAAATCTCTTGTTTTCTTAACAAAATAGGTTAACACCTATATGTGATTGAGTTAAAATGACTCAATATCTCACAAAGTCTTGTTTCTGAAGAACTCTAAACATTGAGCTTTACAAATAGGATTGAGTTTTGCTTCAACTTTTTGAAAGAAAGTACAACAAATAGACCCAAGCATGCAACAATGCCAACAAATACAAGAAAGATATTCAACAGTATACAATCAATTAATCAACAATGATAGAGACCACTAATTTTGGAGCTCTAAAAAGATCACTAATGACATGACACTGAATAAAAAAAGAAAAAAAATACAACACCAAGGCCAAAACATCAAATCATTCATGGTGGGGCTTACTGTCACATCATTAGTGGTAGCACTAATTAGTGCTCTCACTCATTTTCCTTAATTAATTAGGAAGACCCAATAGTGATTTATCTCAGCAAAGAGTACCAATGATTCCTCAACCGGATTGCCAAAAGCTCTTAATCAAATCTGGTTCAAGTCCATATCAAAAAAATAAAATAAACTGGTTCAAGTCCTCCTTTTTCCTTCTCTTTCAAAAATACTAAGCACTTACCTATTCTTCTAAGGTATTATGAGAAGGGAAATGCTAACCACTACCTAATAGACGGTGATTAATGTTGGTGTATGTGTAAATGTGTGTTAAAATATGTGAAAAATGTACAAAAAATATATGTAAAAGTATGTGACGTGAAATCAAATTCTAATTTTTTGACATTATTTGGATCTGACCTGCAATCAATGAATGATAGTTAACAAGACCCTGGCACAAATGATCAGAAATTGTGTCTAGGATAATTTTGGCCATCTTCAACGGAAGCAAACTTATGAAACATTTCATATGCACGGCAAAACCTACCCAAGTTCCCTAAAACTATATCATATGAAATAGTAATGCTACATTTAGATGAATGCAACACTGTCATCACTGCGTTTTGTGAATTTTCTAAATAAATTTCTACAATAACGATGACAAAATAAACCAATATAGAATCAAGAGAACAAATGATCCCATTATGGAATTACAAGGGAGGCAAAACTGCACACTTCACTATCATTTAGAGGAAGCAAAAAATGTTTATCCCACCATTAGAATTTAGAACTATGGCGTGCACCAATTGTCCTAAATTCCAAAACTACACTTGAAGAATGAGAAACGGAGAAAACACCATTTCTTATTTTTCTTCATCTTCTTCTGCAAAACTCGAGGCCAGACAAACTTCTTGCTCTGCTTCCTTATCATTGCAAAAGAATGATTTCCTTGCAATGAACTCTGCAACTCTCTTAGCTGGTCCTGAATCCCTTGGACTATTATCATTGGTGCACCAAGTTAGAAATTTCTTGTGGGGAGTTATCATCTACCAAGTTTTTGTGAGAGAGATACCACTATGGTAGTCTATACAATTTATGAGTGAGAATAAAAAATGTAAAATTTTTTGTTGTGCTACTTGTATATATAATATATATTCAATATCATTTAATGATCTAAATTACTTTAATTCATGTAATGGCTAATAATTTATATGTATATTTAATATTTTTATATATATAATTCGGGTTTTGGGTTGCTCAGGTTATTTGATGTCTTTGCCCAAAGCAGCCCAAATTTAATTCAAACTTTTGAATTTTTGCCCAGGCCCTTATCAAATTCAAAAAGATCTTGCTCAAGCCCTAAAAGAATTCAAGTTGGGCTGGGGTTGCTCGGGTTGAGCCCGTGCCAAATTACACCCCTATTGCCACTCGAATGCCCCATATGCATGTCGGACGTCAAATAGGGTCAGGCCAAACGTGTAAAATAGAAATTTGGGGGTATGTCAACATTACCAATGCCTCTACTTGTTAGGCTTCATCCATACAAGCAAGATTACCAACGATCAGGGGTGGAATCAAGAATTTTGTTTGGGAGAGACCAATGTATATGCATAAAAAATAACAAGCTAGTTTTGGTACATTAATATTTGAATATGATTTTTTATTTAAGTATTGGAAAAAAAAGTATTTCACGAGAAAACTAAATAAATTTAACAAGTAATTTTTTCAATTTTCAAAAGTTTTGAACCATTGATTAGATCTTAGTATAAAATTAATTAAAACATTGTTTCAAGCGATTATGACCCTGTTTCGGATATGGTTTTTTCGGCTAACACTAATGTAATAGTGAATAAGACAGACTAATTGATGTTAATTTGCATGTATAGCATCTATCACAATTGGATGATGCCATGGCTAGCGAATGCCCATAGCATAGAATCCCATGCCTTTTAAAATATATTAAATTCAATATCAATAAACTTTTGTGCGTGTGTGTGTAAATAAACGTCCCAAATTCATTTACAACAATGATTCATCCCACTAAAAACATTACCACTAATAGCACTAATGCATTAAAAAAGTAAAAAAAAAAAAAATACAACTCCAAGACTAAAACATCACATCATTAATAGCGGGACCCACTGCCACCTAATTAGTGGGAACACTAATTAGTGCTCGCATAGGAGGAGAAGGGTTTTTTTTTTTTTTTTTTTTTGATCGGCAAAGAAAAAATTTTATTGATGAAAAACACATACAAAGTACGATAAATTACATCAATAAAGAAGAGTTTAGAGGTAGTTTAAGCTCCAACCTCCTGGTTGGTGAGAGACCAACAAAGAAAACCAGCAAGCAGTCCACTGTAACAAACTACACAACTCTGGAGCAGCAAGAAGCCAGAACAAGACATCAGCAAGTAGACAAATAACCAGAAGTATGGTTGAGGAACCAATGGGATTAAAACTCAGCAAAACCCGCTACAACAAAAACATACTTTAGTGGCACTACACTAGTAGCATATTTTTAGAAAATGCCACAAAAAATGATATTTAGTGGCACGTTTTTGAAAAATGCCACAAAACGACAAACATAAAAGGCTCTAGTGACATTTCAATGATTGGGTAACACTGAAGCATGTGTCACCAATTTCTACCCCATACACAGTGTCACAATTTGGAGCTGCTTGCTGTCCAAACCCAACTGTTCCATCATATATAACAAACCAGCATATTAGTAGAAGAAACATAGGTAATAAACATAACTCTAATTAAAAATAAAAAATAAATTGAAAAAATATAAAATGCACTAAATATTGCAATGCAATGTCAAAACTTACATCCAAAAATTCTGCTTTCAGCCACTGAGATCATCAGAAAAATAGAGATGCCAGAAGAAAGCTCTAGTGACATTTCAATGAACAAGTGTCACAACACTACAATAATGTATTTGTTTTCGCCTAAACTTGGTGACTTTCTTTCTTATGGTTCTAGCTTTGTTAAAATGATCATATTTATTGAGAGAAGGTTGTAAAGGGCTGACTAATAAGACAGAAAGTGAAGTTAATTAACCAAGTATGATCATTCGGTGCAATACCAAAAATAAATAAATAAAGTGATGGCCGGCTTCATTGTAAATCATGAGCAATATACAATGAGGGAGTTCAATTTAATAATAGATTTGTTACCCAATGCTAGATTATGTTATGCTTTGTTATCAAACTATACCTAGCTTTTGTTAACAAAGATAGAAAATATGTAGTTCAATATTTAATGTTATTCTAATAGTATTCTCATGAGAGAATGCTAACAGAGTATTGCATGAATTATCCGGGGGAGGTGTTAGACTGAATAGTAATGAAAATCAAATTAATATATGACTTTTTTTTTTAACTGGTAAACCTATTTATTGTGCAATACATATATATATATATATATATATTTTTGAGGGGGGACTTTATCTCATCATTCATTGCGAGCTCTCACTTTTCTCTCATCCTAACTTGTAAAGTTTCCTTATGACACTCTGGTTTGCCATTAGTGTTTTGAAATTAATGAAAAATTGTTGTGTTCTCTCTTGTCTTTTTGTCTTTTTTGTGTATGCGTTTACACACACTCCTAGGGTACTCAGTAATAAGATCTTAAAATATGATACTCCTAGTCACAACAGTGCTTAAATTTCACTATTTATGGGAATTATTTTGACAATGTCATGATTAACATATATGTTTTGTCATGTCACCATAAATCTCCGTTATGTTGCCAAATGTTATTTTCTGGGTGCTTGCACTAGTTTTTTTCACCCCTTCAATTTCAGTAGCAGAAGCAGTGGCCTTTTTCCTGTTTCAAACACTAACTGGCTTCCACTTTTAATCAGCATCAGCTTATCTGTGTTTCCAAAGTTAAAAAATATGGCCTATTTTTCTTGCTTTTTTCTGCAACAAATTATAGAGAATACTGTGTTGTATGACCTGTTGTTACCACCATCATAGAAATTGCGTTGTTGGGGTGTATTGAATCTCTTGTTTTCCTAACAAAATAGGTTAACACCTATATGTGATTAAGTCAATGAGTCAATATGACAATATCTCACAAAGTCTTGCGTCTGAAGAACTCTAAACATTGAGCAATATGATTGAGTTTTACTTTTAACTTTTTGAAAGAAAGTCCAACAAATAGACCCAAGCATACAACAATGTCTGCAAATACAAAAAAAAGACATTCAACAATATACAATTAGTTAGGAAGACCCAATTGTGCTTCATCTCAGCAAAGAGTCCCAATGATTCCTCGACATTCCGGGATCGCCAAAAGCTCTCAATCAAATCTGGTTCAAGTCCTCCTCCATACATCTCTTTCAAAATTGCTAAGCACGTATCTAATCTTCTAAGGTAAGGGAAATGCTAACCACTACCTAATGGACGGTGATTAATGTTGGTAAATGTGCAAAAGTGTGTTAAAATATGTGAAAAATGTACAAAAGTATATATAAAAATATGTGATGTGCATTCAAATTCTAATTTTTTTTTACATTATGTGGATCTCTTTGGGCTTGCAAGGACAACATCTGAAACAGATTTCATGACTGAGTATGTTGTTACTCGCTGGTACCGGGCACCAGAATTGCTTCTTAATTGTTCAGAGTACACTGCAGCAATCGATATTTGGTCAGTAGGTTGCATACTTGGTGAAATTATGACCAGACAACCCCTGTTTCCTGGCAAAGATTATGTTCATCAGCTTAGGCTTATCACCGAGGTATGACATTTGGATTATGCAAGTGAATCATCCCGGATCATCTTTGCCGCATGTTTTCTAATTTGTATATTAGAGATGAGATGATGCATCATAATCATTATTGCATGAAATTACAATACCGTTGCACTCACCACCGTTAATGTAACCTTTTAGTTATTGGTTGAGGTGCCATTTTAGCTTGAGTCCTGTTTTTCATCCTGGGTATATTTTAGCTATTGATATTGCTTTCTTGATCCTATGCATACTACTTACCAGTTTGCTGATAGCAAGAGTCAAAGAAGTTCTGTGTTTCTCACTTAAAGCAATTCGTATTTGTGTTGTGTATACTGTCTACTTAGCATTGGATATTCTGAATCTGCTGAATAGTTTGTGCAAGAATTTGATATATTATTGATTGATATTTTGATATTTTACAATGATTCCTATATATAGAAGAGAGGATGTGGGAAGAGAATAGGTGAGTGTGTAGTAGGTATGGAGTAGGTGAGGAGTAGGTGGAGAGTAGGTGAAGTAGGTGAGTGTGTAGTAGGTGGTAGTGGTAGGTGTGTAGTAGGTGAATTTTAACAGCCCCCCGCAAACTCAAGGGGATAGGAACTAACCAACTTGAGTTTGGAGAGAGTAACAAAACAAGAAAATACATAAAAATAAAAGAGGATAGGAGACACTGTATGGTCGTGTCAGACCATTGGTGAAGACACTGGATGGTGGTGTCATAACGTTGTAGAGGACACTGTATGGTGGTGTCATAACATTGTAGAGGACACTGTATGGTGGTGCCAGACCGATGTAGAAGACAGTTTATGGGGTCATGTCGGACCGTTGTAGCAGACAATGTTGTGACAGATGTCGGGACAGTTTACAGAGTCTTGTTGGACCCATGAAGGAGCTAACCGGAATCAATGTCGGGACAGTTTACAGAGTCTTGTTGGACCCCTGAAAGAGCTAACCGGAATCAATGTCGGGACAGTTTACGGAGTCTTGTCGGACCCCTAAAAAATCGCACCCTCAAAAGGTGTGCCCAATCTGTCAAAAAAGGCGTGCCATCAAAAGGCGTGCCCAATCCATAAAAAGGCGTGCCATCAAAATGCGTGCCATCAAAAGACGGGCCATCAAAAGGCGTGTCCATGTTGTCGTCGAGCGCCGAGCGGCGCATGATGCGCGTCAGTTTGTCAGGCGGCAAGAGGCGCGCAATACGCGTGGCTGCCTCGGCTATTTAACCAAGACGAAGGCTGAGAGAGAGATAGAGTGGGGTACATGATGGGTATGTGATAAAATAAAATATAAAATCAGTGGGTGGAGCATATGCATTAGCATAATTAAATCCATGCACCTGAAGGTTGAAAGACGGAATCAAACCACCAAAAGCAGCAGACAAGGTGAAATTCCCAACCCTTGCAGCCCCCCTAGGCATAAAAACTCCCAAAATTCCATCCTGTTCTTGACGGAAATAGTTTGCAGCCCCCCTAGGCATAAAACCTCCCAAAATTCCATCCTGTTCTTGACGGAAATAGTTTGCATCTTGATATAATGTTCTATTTATTACAATGATTCATGATTCCTATCTATAGAAGAGGGTGAGTGTGTAGTAGGTAAGGAGTAGGTGAAGTGGAGGTGGTAGTGGTGTAGTAAAAATGTGAGTGAATATGCAGCCACCTATAAAGACAGGGCCAACAATACAGGTGGCCACAGAGAGTCACTATTGGGTCTTCAGTGAATTCAAAGCATATATTACATTCAAAATCACCCATTTCATTGCTAGTATTGCCTGAACACGAAGGGCCAGTTGATTGGCCAAAAACACTATTCATACCCAAACCTTAAAACCTGAAGCACCTGGGCTGTAAAATTGGGAAGATCTGTGGTGGTGATGAAGACGACCGAGACGGTGGTGTATGGGAGGACAACAGTGAGAGGAGGTGCAGTGGTGGTGGACTCGAATAAATTTCAAGGTATGTGTAGAAAATTCTAGCGGATTAGGTTGAGGTCCGGCGGGCGGCCAAGGCGAGGTTGCCGCCCGGGTTTAGTGGAGTAGGTTTAAGTGGGTGAAGTAGGTGGAGAGTAGGTGGTGGGTTAGGTTTAGTGGAGTAGGTTTAAGTGGGTGAAGTAGGTGGAGAGTAGGTGGTGGGTTAGGTTTAGTGGAGTAGGTTTAAGTGGGTGAAGTAGGTGGAGAGTAGGTGGTGGGTTAAAGGAGTAGGTGAAGTGGAGGTGGTAGTGGTGTAGTGGGTTAGGTTTAGTGGAGTAGGTGATGTGGTAGTGGTGTAGTGGGTTAGGTTTAAGTGGAGGTGGTAGTGGTGTAGTGGGTTAGGTTTAGTGGAGTAGGTGAGGTGGTAGTGGTGCAGTGGGTTAGGTTTAGTGGAGTAGGTTTAAGTGGGTGAAGTAGGTGGAGAGTAGGTGGATTTTAACAGACTAATTAATATTTTAAATGTGATATTTATTAGTTGGTGAGTTATTTGGTCACGTGCGAAAGCGGCAGCTGTGGGCTGATCCAAAAATTGTCAAGGTAATAAACTGCATTTATATATATATGTGTGTGTGTGTGTGTGTGCGTGCGTGTGCATGTGCGTGTATATATTTTTTAAACACACAGAATGTATATGAAGTTCTATTGAGTTATTTTAAGGATATTTTTATTTGCTCTTATTTGGAATAGCAACTCGTCGATGCAAACTTATATGCGTTACTTGGTGAAAGGACAGCTGCAGATGATGAAAAGCCTATTAAAAAGAAGAAAGAAAAGCCTGTTAAAGTTGAGGTGGGAAAAGCTTCAAGTTTCTCATCTGTTGCCCTGATAATTACTTTACTTGTAAGATAATTCAAATTTTTACTCGCATATTTATTCTATTCTCATATTTAGGAACGTACTATTGCGGTGGATACCCCACCAAAACCATCTGAAGAAGAACTCAATAACAGGAATCAATGTCGGGACAGTTTACAGAGTCTTGTCGGACCCTTGAAAAAGCTAACCGGTATCAAATGTCGGGACAGTTTATTGAGTCTTGTCGGACCCTTGAAGAGTCGCACCCTCAAAAGGTGTGCCCAATTTTGTCAAAAGGCGTGCCATCAAAAGGCGTGCCCAATTCATCAAAAGATGTGCCATGAAAAGGCGTGCCAGTTTGTCGGGCGTCAAGAGGCGCGCGATGCGCGTGGCTGCCTTGGCTATATAACGAAGACGAAGGCAGAGGCTGAGGCAGAGAAAAACTGAGAGAAACCTCTGAAAAATCCTTCGTGTTGCTGAGAAAGAGAGTTCCTTGTGCTGAGAGAGATAGTCCGTAACACTCTGTAAACCCTACGCTGAAACACTGAGCAACCCAAAACATGGCCTCTTCTTCCTCTTCTTCCCGCGGTCTGCTTACGCTCTTTCCCGAACTGAATGAGTCAACAAGAGAGAGAACTGGTGCGGAGACCAGTGAACCTCAACCAAACACCTCTGTGTTTGCTCCGTTATCTGGAGCAGGAGGAGGAGCTATTTCGGGCCTCTGGCCTGTAGGGCGATGAGGAATGTCCTCGCCAGGAATTGATCTGAATCTCGGGTCTGAACTGGTTTTGCCCCTTCCATATATTGGAACCAACTTCTCTTCCTTTATAAGGGCCTTACAAACCGAGCACTCGTGAGAATGTGAGTGAATATGCAGCCACCTATAAAGACAGGGCCAACAGTACAGGTGGCCACAAAGAGTCACTATTGGGTCTTCAGCGAATTCAAAGCATATATTACATTCAAAATCACCCATTTCATTGCTAGTATTGCCTGAACACGAAGGGCCAGTTGATTGGCCAAAACCACTATTCATACCCAAACCCTAAAACCTGAAGCACCTGGGCTGTAAAATGGGGAAGATCTGTGGTGGTGATGAAGACGACCGAGACGGTGGTGTAT
>NW_021038487.1:0-10172 GCF_004153795.1 Camellia sinensis | reverse complement strand
TACTAACAGTGAGAAATTGTTCATGGGAAACTCTGCTACTCGATTGTTGATGGGAAAAGGAAAGGTGGTCCCTGGTTTGGACATCAGGAAAAGAGTTGACCTAAACGAAGTCCTGTATGTTCCGGAACATTCGTAGAATCTTGTCTCAGGGTCTCTTCTCAGTAAACATGGTTTTTCGGCATGGTTTTTGTTATGTCCGACAAGGGTCGTTCTTACAAAAGCGGAAATGTATGTAGGTAAGGTCAATATATGTTTGGAGGTATGTTTAAACTCAATGTTACTGACTGTTATCCCACAATAGATATGTATATATATAGGTGCTATCTCTTCACTCTTGTTCTAGTGTGATGACATCTTGATGTCGCTTCCAATTTTGTGGCATCGGAATGTGACAGGTTATAGAGGACAGGATGAGAATAGGATTAATAAAGTATAAGAGTATTATTTAAAAGCTAGCTCACGATCACCATCTTTATAAAGAATTAATTCTTAAACAATCAAAAATTTGATGTTGTGATATGACAAAGTGAGTTGAGCAAGAATCTCGTGTGTTTATCATTCCAGTATGTGAGATAAAGAAGTATTCTGAGTCGACACTACGCTCGCGCCCTCGCCCTGAAGGTGTGTGAGTAGAAATATATCATGTTAGCGAAGTGACGTGGTGAGGCATATAGTGAGTGAGGCAGTTTATTCTGCATCCTTAGACAGAGATTACTACGACTATACGTGAGTGATTTATCTGTTGCGTTCTTTTGAGTCATACTTTGATATGCAGAAGCGCTAAGCACGGATCAGATTCTGGTGCGCGGAGTTGACGAGAGTGTGTGTATCTGATCATATATAGCAAACGAGATGTATCGCGACTTCCCATTTATATATCTATGAGACGCAAGATTGAGAGCTTGGATCTGTGCTAGAATGTGATGTTAGTGTGAGTGAGTTGAAATACTTGGTGTATAGGAATACTGTGAGTAGAGTTGTCGTGTGAGATGATTCTTTTGAGATTGAGTACACAAAGAGCAATTCGCTGTCTCTACTGTGAAGTGTGGATAGGATTTGAGTCTTTGTAGAGCTGCACGAGGAGAGAGGTCCTAGGAGACGCGTGGGAGAAGTGTAATGTTAAATGTGATGAGTGTGTGAGAGAGAGTGGATTGGTCACATACAACAACTGCTCGCTCGCGCGGCAGGGAGAGCAATTTCACTCACCTTTACATATTACTATTCTGAATCGAGAAGTGTAACACTTTACGGAAAGATATATGGCAAAGTACGCTTTAATGCAGTTATTGAAGGCAGGTTAAGTCGAGTTCAGTACATAATGAAACAACTGTTTCTTCTTACGAGTAATGAGAGGTAGAGTGGTGTTTTGTCATCAATGTCATTTCGCCTATTATCTATTATATATATACTGCAGCTATAAGAGTGCAAGTGAAATACAGTGGATTTGTATAAATGTCATTGCTGTTTATGCAACCAGAGTAAGTAGATTGGCGCAATTTATTGACTCTGTGATGTAATCTGTCATATATGACTCTGAAATTGTAAGAGACTATATACATCAAAGATATTACGCCTATATCAAGTTAGTATCATGTAATTGTATGCTTTACTATGAATAACATTTTTCCATTTTATTGGCCCTGAGAGAGCACATGAAAGGTTTCCGCATAGAGCTTCTTGTGAGATGCTAATTATGAGCTGAGCTTGCAGTAGTAGAGATTGATATGGTATAGTATAGTTGTAGGAGAAATGTATCATACATTCGAGGTTTGTAAGATGTAGTCCTATGAAAGGATAAAGAGGGCTAGGAATTATTCTCGTATACATGTATACTTTTATGGTTCCAGTAATTCTATGAACGTTATAATTTGTGTTCGCAGATAGAGAGAAACTTTCATAAAGACTTTTACTGAATTTCTCAATGTTTGACAATCGCACCATGATGAGTTCTCTTTATAGAGATATAAGAAGTCGATCAAAAAGTGAGACGATGACTCAATCTTACAGAACACACACTGAGCTCCTGGATCTATTGTAGACTAACCTGAGGATGCAACCTTTGTAGGCTGCACAAATGAGGATTATTTTAAAGAAAAATGCTAAGGGCCGCGAGAGTGGTCATAATATTTGGTGACAATTAGGAATGGAGATAGGCTCGTTTATCAAGGGTACTAAGCGTCGGAGCGTGATGAGAGTTGTACTACGAGGAAAATTTACATTTATTGTGATACGTACAAGCATCCATGTAAATCTTTGGAATTCACATCTCTCTATATGTCCAATGTGTTATACTTGCGATGAGGGCTAAAGCTGTTTTGCCTGGCAGTATCTTGTGGAACTCACTCGAGCAGATATTGGTATGCTATAAGAGGAGCATTTACTTAAATGGGTATATCTTGTAAGAGAGAGAGATATCTATATATCTTATATAGTAGTAACCTGTAAGAGAGTCTTAGCTCACCGCAAGGACAATAGTCAATTGAAGTCCTTGTAATAACTATGAGTGTTATCAAATCTTTGCTACGGTTTTGAAACTATGCATCCAATAAATTACAATGGCATAAAAAGGACTTTGATCTCAACGTGAGATGAGATTGTCCAAATTGGTGTGAGAATCTAACGAGAGAATAGTGACAAAGTGTATTTACTGTTCAATGAGAGCACACATTCTGAGAGTATGTCGAATATTTACTGAGTGTAGTCTAATAATTGTTTGAGTAGAATATATGTTCATCTAGTGTATATGATAAGTATATCTGTTACTATATGAAGAATGATCATCACTTATACGCTGGACCAAATTAATGTAATTTAGAGAGATCTACATATTATGTTACTTGACGTGAAGAGATATTGAGTCGTTTTTTAACTATAGTGAGAGCTCATTAACTGAGAATTTACTGGAGTATTATTTATTGCTAAGAATTTAAGATTACTAGACATCATACGTGGCTGATATAGATTATCATCATTCATCTCACATCATTCATTATATGTTGAGAGAATTTAAGTATCACTATATGAGAGTATGTATTAATTAATAATAGGAATTTACTAGTAATATTTCAGGCCTCGTGTGAATCGAAATCAATTTAGTGAGACTTAAGTCTGAACATTTAACTCCAGAGAATATTAAATCGCAAGTTATTCTTCACAGTCTATAATATTCTCGGGTAATTGGAAGTGAGTAAATATGTATTCTGAATCGATAGGTGTACTCAGTTGCTCCGACTTATACTTTGTACACTCGGTTTGAGTCATCAGGCACGCTTAGTAGAATGAACTTAACCTCAAGTAAGTAACTACCATATGAATTCTTTATATGAGTGCAATTGTTGTACTGGGTGTGTAGAAATGTTTATTTTATTTCGCTAGCAAGTCAACGGTGGATTATTTAGTGGTGCTGACATTATACTTCGATATATGCACCAAGAGACGGTGCTTGATAGAACACATTGTAGATCGTCGATAATTGAGTATATATGAATATATTAATGTGAACTTCAAAGTCACATAGGTGGAATATTAGTTTCACGTACTATTGGTAATGGGGGACGCGGAGTATATAGTCTTTAGAAAGAATTTCTCATTTCAGAGCAACTTATAGTTATAAATCCTGAATCGAAGCGAATGAGAATTCACCAGTATGTGCATATGGAATAAAACAACTGATAAAAGCACTAGATGAGTTCTGCCTATTATTCTATGTAGAAGATTTAATCTCCTAGTAGTGGTACTCTATTAAACCTGTGCGCAAGATTTGTATATATATCACTTGTTGATACTTGTGCGAATCTAGATCAATTGTAGGTTATTGAGGAACAATAGATGTAATACCATCGTTAGATTATGGAGTAAATCTCTAGATATCATCCGTCGTAGCATAATTCTCTATATATACTAATTCTACTCGTACGTGAATGGATTGGTCTATGCTTAAGACTATGTAATTATCGCCTCATAAGAGTTGATTTAACTCAGAATTTCTGAGTAATTTCTACTTAGCAATTATTGGGTATGTTTCCTGAGTAATTACTGTGAATTCAACGAGTAATTTACTGAGATTTATTGAGTATTTACGCGTGAAATAAGAAAAAATTTACTTCAAATTTTCTAATAAATTTATTTGGATTTTTACAAGGAATTTACTTAGTAATTTAATTGAGAATTTTAACGGAATAATTTTCTGATGATTCCTTGGGAATTTAATTAGTAATTTACTGAGAATTTCGTAAGTAATTTATTGGGAAGTTATTTAGAATTTCCTAAGTAATTTACTTTAATAATTTAACTGAGAATTTTCTGAGTAATTTAATATTGAATTTACTGGTAATTTACCCGGAGTAATTTACAGGGATTTACTGAGTAATTTACTTAGCATTTACTGGGTAATGTTTTCTGAGTAATTTACTGAGAATTCAATGAGTAATTTACTGAGATTTTATTGGGTAATTTACCGTGAAATTATGAAAAATTTACTTCGTAATTTTTCCTAATAATTTACTAGAGATTTTACAAGGATTTACTAGAGTAATTAACTGAGAATTGTACTGAACATTTTTTCTGAGAGTTTCTTGGAATTTATTAGTAAATTTACTGGGAATTAACTAAGTAATTTAATGGGAATTTATTGAGAATTTTCTAAGTAATTACTTTAATAATTTACTGAGAAATTCCCCCCGAGTATTTAATTTGAATTTTTACTGAGTAATTTATCAAGTAACTTACTTAGCAATTTACTGGGTATGTTTCTGAGTAATTTTCTGAGAATTCCAAATGAAGTAATTTACTGAAGATTTTATTGAGTAATTTACCCGTGAAATTAATTGAAAATTTACTTTGAATTGTCTATATAATTTACTGAGGATTACTAGAATTTACCGAGTAATTAATTGAGAATTTATTGGAATAATTTTACTGGAGAATCTTCCTGGGAATTTAATTAGTAATTTAAACTGGAGAATTTACTGGGAATTAAATTGAGAATTTTCCTTCTACGTAATTTACTTTATAATTTTACTGAGAATTTTCCTGAGTAATTTTTAATGAGAATTTACAGGTAATTTACGAAGTTAATTTTACTGGGATTTTCCCTGAGTGATTTACTCAGAATTTACAGAGTAATTTACTTAGCAATTTACTAGGTAATGTTTGAGTATTTACTGAGAATATCTGGAATTTTAATTAAAGTAATTTACTGAAATTTACTAAGTAATTTACTGGGAAATTTAATTGAGAATTTTTTCTACGTAATTTACTTTATAATATTACTGAGAATTTTCTGAAGTAATCTTTAATTTGAAATTTACTGATTAATTTAGCGAGTAATTTACTGGTGAAATTTAATTGAGTATTTACTTTAGCGATTTATGGGTAATGTTCTTAGTATTTGTTGACAATTCAATGCAGTAATTTTAACGTGAGATTTTATTGGTAATTTACCGCGAAAATTATGAAAAAATTTTACTTCGAATTTTCTAATATTTATTGAGGATTTACAAAGGATTACTACTGCGTAATTAATTGAGAATTTACGAATAATTTTATGAGAATTTCTTGGGAATTTAATTAGTATTTACTGAGATTTAGCTAAGTATTTAAACTGGGAATTTATTGAGAATTTTCTGAGTAATTTAAATTTGAATATACTTGTAATTTACCTGAGTAATTTGCTAGCATTATCTGGTAATGTTTCTGAGTAATTTACTGAGAATTCAATGGGTAATTTATTGAGATTTATTGAGTAATTACGTGAAATTTATGAAAAATTTACTTCGAATTTTTGCTTAATAATTTACTAAGGATTTACCTAAGGAATTTATTTGAGTATTAATTGAGAATTTACTTTGAAATAATTTTCTGAGAAGTTCTGGGGAATTTAATTAGTAAACTTTACTGACAATTTACTAAGTAAATTTGCTGAGAATTTATAGGGAATTCTTTGAGAATTTTCTAGGTAATTTAATGAGAATTTAACTGAGTTTTAACTGAGAATTTACTAAGTAAAATTTAATGAGAATTTACTAAGTAATTTACTGGCTATTTACTGAGTGATTTAGTTAGAATTTTACTGACAATCTCAATGACTAATTTACTGAGTTTTATTGAGTAATTTACAGTGAATTAATGAAATTTACTTTGGAATTTTCTAAATAATTTAACTGAGTATTTACAAGGAATTTAACTTAGTATTTTAATTGAGAAATTTACTGAATAATTTTCTGAAAAATTCTTGGGAATTTTAATTTTTATTTACTGAGAATTACAAGTAATTTATTGGGAATTTTTAAGAATTTTCGAAGTAATTTACTTTATAATTTAATGCGAATTTTCTTTGAGTAATTTAATTTGAAATTTACTGGAGTAATTTACCCCAGCGTAATTTACTGGGAATTTACTGAGTAATTTACTCAGCAATTTAACTGGGTAAAGTTCTAAGTAATTTACTGCGAATTCAACTGAAGTAATTTACTGATAGATTTTTATTGAGTAATTTCCGTGAATTATAAAATTACTTTCATTTTATTTTTATATAATTTACTGAGGATTTGCTAAGAAATTTAACCAAGTAATTAATTGAAGAATTTAAATTGCATAATTTACTGAGAAATTTCTTGGGAATTTAATTAGTAATTTAACTGTGAATTTTACTATGTAATTTACTGAGAATTTTACAAGGAATTTTATTGAGAATTTTCCTAAGAAATTTAGGTTATCAAATTTACTGACTGAGAATTTTCTGAGTAATTTTAAGTGAATTTACTGAGTAATTTACTGGGTAATTTACTGAGTGGATTTACTCAGAATTTACTGAGTGATATATACTTAGGCAAATTAACTGGGTAATGTTCTGGTAATTTGCTGAGCAATTCATTTGAGTAATTTTTTGGCTGAGAATTTATTGGGTAATTTACCGTGAATTATGAAAAAATTTACTTCGAATTTTCTAAATAATTTATTGAGGGATTCATAAGGAATTTACTGAGTAATTAATTGAGAAATTTACTGAATAAATTTTCTGAAGAATTTCTTGGAATTTAATTAAGTAAATTTACTGAGAATTTACTAAGTATTTTACTGGAATTTATTGAGAAATTTTCTAAATAATTTATTTTATAATTACTGAGAAATTTCCGAGTAATTTAATTTGAATTTAACTGGAATAATTTACTGAGAATTTACTTCAGCAATTTACTGGGTAAAATGTTCTGAGTAATTTACTGAGAATTCATGAGTAATTTTCCTGAGAAATTTTGTTGGGTAATTTAACGTGAAATTATGAAAAATTTTAGCTATCGAAATTTTCTAAATAATTTATTGAGGATTTATACAAGGAATTTTAACTGAAGTAAATAATTGAGATTTTATTGAATAATTTTCGAGAATTTCATTGGAAATTTTAATTAGTAATTTACTAAGGAATTTACTTAGTAATTTACTCGAATTTATTGCTAATTTCTCCTTGAAGTAATTTACTTTATAAATTACTGAGAATTTTGCGGAGTAATTTTAATTGAATTTTGAGTAATTTACCGAGTAATTTATTAGCAATTTTACAGTAAATGTTCTAAGTAATTTACTGAGAATTCATTGAGTAATTTACTGAGATTTTATAGAGTAATACCAGTGAAATTAATGAAAAATTTACTTCGAATTTTCTAAATAATTTACTAAGGATTTACAAGGAATTTACTGAGTAAATTAATTGAGAATTTACTGATAATTTTCTGAGAAATTTCTTGGGAATTTAATTAGTAAGTTTACAAACTGGAAATTAACTATAGTAATTTACGGGAATTTATGAGAATTTTTCTAAAGGTAATTTACTTTATAATTTACTGAGAATTTTCTGCAGTAATTTAATTTGAATTTACTGACTAATTTATCGAGTCCTTACCTTAGGCAATTTTACTGGGTATGTCTGAGTTAATTTTCTGAAGAATTCAATGAGTAATTTACTGAAGATTTTATTGAGTAATTTACCCGTGAAATTATGAAAAATTTACTTTGAATTTTCTATATAATTTTACTGAGGAATTTTACTAAAAAATTTCTGAGTAATAATTGAGAATTTTTATACCTGAAATAATTTTTCTTAAGAATATTCTTTGGGAATTCAATTAGTAAATTTATACCGGTTCGAAAGTTGTAAACAGCTTCTGCTCGGAGCAGATGTGACGTGTAGCCCCAGTATCAATCCACCATTCTCTTGGGTTTGACCCCACCAGATTTACCTCAGAGACAACAGCAGACAAGTGCATATTATCCTCCTCATAGGAGTGCTTTTGTAAGTCTGCCATATGAGCACGAGGTATGGTCTTGTATGGCTTCTTCTGCTTGCGACAGTCACTAGCCCGATGCCCCTTGTTACCACAGTTATAACACTTCCCAAAGAACCGATAACTTGGTTCCTGCGACTTGTAAGCCGACTTCTTTGCAACACCACCACTTGGCCCCAGCTTAGAGCTCTTGTTCACAGGGGACTTCTTCCTTATCCCAGAAGATTTGCCATACTCAACGACATTGGCTTTTACTGAGGAGGTACTCCCTCATTTCTTTCTATTATCCTCCTCAATCCGGAGTCGGACAACCAGCTCTTCAACTAACATTTCCTTGCGCTTGTGCTTCAAGTAATTCTTGAAATTCTTTCAACTATTGGGAAATTTCTCAATGATCACAGCAACTTGGAATGACTCGTTCAAAGGCATCCCCTCAGCATGAATATCATGCAAGATCACTTGGAACTCCTGGACTTGGCTTATCACAGTTTCAAAATCTACCATTTTAAAATCAAGGAACCGGCTAACCACAAATTTCTTTGCCCCGGCATCCTCAGTCCTGTACTTTTTGTCCAAAGATTCCCATAATTCTTTTGCTGAGCTCTTGGAACAAAACACACTATAGAGTGAGTCTACCAAGCTGTTGAACACATAGTTCTGGCAAAGATAGTCTGTTTGCTTCCATGTGTCAAGCGCCATGACTTTCTGCCTGTTAGGCTCATTCTCTGCCACGGCTGGAGGATCCTTGCTCAGAACCTTGGCAGGTTAAGCGTGGTCAATTAAAACAGCATCTTTTGTTGCTATCTCTTAAAATTTTTCCCAGCAAATTTTTCTGGGCGCTCATGGTGACAAAGCGGTCCTCCCGGAACAGCCGGAGTAACACCAGGGTTGACCATAGAGGTCACAGCAGTAGGGGTTGGTAATCTAGTTGCCCCGGGGTTCAAATCCCCACCAACATTAGCAGTAGCAGCAGCATCAGTGATAGTTGCCATTTTCTGAAAATTACACCAGAATATCACTTCTGTGTTTCAAGAAATTAAACTTAACTCTTAGAAAATCTCTTAGAAGAAAAATTAATTCAAAAATTAGTCTCACCATAAAACCTAGAATCGAACATGGTCAAGAAAGTTCACCCTTAGAATATCACTTCGGTTTCGTCTCTTTACCCTTTTATTGTTTTGTGTACTTCTGTTGAAATTTAATTGTAATTATCAACATATGTTCTTGGTATATAATTTGATTTCTTCATAAATCTATTTATTTAATTTCACAATTTGAACAACAAGCTTAAAACAGATTTCGCCGCCTTACGGGTCGAGTGCTTGAGGAATCCCGGCATCTGTCTCCTAGGATACGACGGTCAAAACCAGCAACGGCAGAATCACTTTCTGTCTAGCTTAGTGAACAAGAACAATGGCAACACTCTCTCAATGTAGAAACTTTATGGCAAACTGACTTGTAAAATGGAAACAAAAAATTTCTATATTGAAACTTGATAGGAGGGTCTCAATTTATACATGTAAAGGGGAAAGAAGAAGAGCCTCCAGCCTTTAAGGCTGGTCATTAAAACACCAAGCATCCATAACCCCTTTCCAAAAATATGAAAGTTTGGATGCCCAAAGGATTCACACCCTTTAGCCAAGAAAAATGATTTAAATACTCTTTAAAATCCTATTCATGAATCTAACATCATGAGGTAATTTCTAAGCAATTTCTTATTCAAAACCCAATGGTTTTTGGCTCACTTGAACCTAACACAATAAAAGGTTGGAACTCACTTCAATATTTAATTAAAGTCACCACACTTTAATATTAAATTAAAGTCAGCAAAAATCATTTTTTCCAACAGCATTTGATGTGTTTGATGAGAACAGAGACGGGTTCATAGATGCA
>NW_021038485.1:0-15290 GCF_004153795.1 Camellia sinensis | reverse complement strand
CGAGTGGTGGGTGGTAAAAAAAAAATAACCCTGAAAACTGAAAATGTATACTTATTTTTTGAGTTTACAAATTTTGGCCAAATTTATAAACTGAAACCACAGGTTTATAAACCAAAATATTTACCAAACAAGTTTTTATGACAGTTTTTTAAATTTTTGTAAATATAAATTGAAAACTGAAAACTGAAAACATAAAACATAAGTGTTACCAAACGCCAACAGCGTGTTTGGTTTCAATTTTCTAAATTCAATTTTTTTTAAATTGAATTTTTTTTTTGTATTTTTTTGTTTTTAGTGATTTTTTTTTAATTTTAAGCAATTTTTTTACTTTTTTAGATACACCCTACTTAAATGTATCTAAATAGTAAAATATTTGTGAAAAAATATTTTAAAAAATTAATAAATTCACAAAATACGACAAATGTACTAAATTTTCATTTTTTTGCGTATTTTTTTGGTATTTAGTATTTTTTTTTAACAAATATTATACTTTTTAAGTGTATTTATGTTCGGTATGTCTAAAAAATAAAAAAAATTACTTAAAATATTAAAAAAATTCATTAAAAACATTAAAATACGAAAAATAAAAAATTAAATTTTTTTAAAAACGAGAACCAAACAAAGTGAAAGTGATTATTTGGTAATCTTCAAATAATTCTCCACACTCTAACCACAAAAAAAGAGAAACAATTCTCTGTTAGGAATGGCAATGGGCCGGGGCGAGGCCGGGGACTGCACTCTCCATCCCCGGAGGTCAAAATATCTCTGTCCTCGCCCCCGATCCCCGACAGGGAACCCATTACCCCCTCAACGGGGATCGATCTTCCCCAACCCCGAAAAGTCCCCGACAATCATCAACCACAATAAACTCAACTCTAAAAATTTAGATCTGAAAAATCCCCAAAAAAGCCTCAATCATCAACAATTTAACAAAAAAAAATTTAGATAACTCAACAATCATCAACAACTCAATGATTGTTCATTACACACACAGATCTAAGAAAACCCTAACAAAAAAATAAATAAAAAATAGAGCTAAAAATATAACAAGATCAAATCTAATCCAATCCAATCACACACACAGATCAGACATCGTCGCCACCGTTATCTTAGATTTGCGCCATAGATTGGAGATTGTTATCATTTTGCCTTTGTTTGCTCAGATTGGTGGTGTCAGTGTTGGTAACGGTGGAAGGACACTGGAAACGATCTTCAAATCTTCTAGATCTAGAGACGAAGTCGTCGTAGACATCACGAGGCAGCGAAGACGAGGTGTGAGAAAGAGAGAGTATGACTTGTTTGGTATAACATTTGTCATGCCAAACAAAAAATATTAAAGTCTCATTTGGTAAGATAGTTGGGACTAATTTAACTCATTAAAAAATAAAATAGGTTAACAAGAGTCAAAAGTTTATTTCAAATGAAATTTTTTTAACCAGACTAAAACAGTAAAAAAAAAAAAAAAATTAAAAACCCCGATTAAAAAGTTTTTCTCAAAAATGACTATCGCACCTTTGATCAATAGAAATCAAATTGGAACATCCATCATATGGACATGTCCTAGGACAATCAAATAATTTTTCCCAAAAATGACTCAAAAAATAAGAAAAATGTTTGGAAGCTTTAAATTATGAGTTATAAGAAGTGGACTCCACTTATTGATGTGATGTTTTGGCTTTCAAATTTTTAAATTTTTTTTTGAATTTCTATCACATTAGTACTTAATTAGAGCTCCAAAATTAGAGGAATGAATCATTCTTGAAAAAATAAAAAGGAAAGTAAAGAATAAAAGAATTTAAAATAAAGAAAAAAAAGAAAAAGGAAAAAAGTAAAGCACCGTCCGTCGGAAAAATTCAAACCTAGAATGAAACCTTGCTTCCCGCTTAACCACGCTCTCTCTCTCTCTCTCTCTCTCTCTCTCTCACACACACACACACACACAGAGCAAAGGCAAAGGCAAAGGCAAAAGTAGAAATCTCATGAAAGCAGATTATCAATGTTAATGGCCGATCTCTGACTCTGCTCCGGCCAATCAGGTGACCTAATGCTAAGCTTAAGCTCTCTGCTCTTCTTCATGTTTTTCTTCTTCTTCTTCTTCTTCTTCTTCTAGGGTTTCTTATGGTGGTGTTCTGCGAAGTCTGAATAGGTCATTGCAAACTCAATAATTACACTCATTTCTCTTGATTTGATCGCTTGTTTTATAATTTTCCATAAGAGCTTCATACAGATCTTATTATCTGCATTTCACTTACGCAGTGTTTGGTTGGACGATTTGACGAGGGATTTGGAAAGGGAAAAAGAAAAGTTAGGTGAAATGTGAACAAAATATACTTACATTTCACCTAGTTTCACACATCTTTTCCCTTTCCCTTTCCAAATCCCTCCCCAAACCAAATCTCCCAACCAAACACAACATTAGATAATATATTATGTGTTGCTTGCAACAAATAAAGTACCACTGAACCAAATTTCGATTTTTAGATTATTATTTGATTTTTCTTACATTTTTTTTAAAAAAAAATTTCAATGTTCTTAAGAGTTTTTTGTTGTTCCATTTCCAATTGTGTTACATGAAATGCATTGCCAGAAAAGGATTAGTCATATTCTTAAAATCATTTTGACATGGAATCATTACGGGTTTTGAGCAGTACCTACAAATTTGCTTTTCTGTTACGCGGCGTGGCTCTGCCAAACTTTTCATCTATATGTCAATTTGTTTCTTGAACTGAGTTGTTTATTTCAGTATTGAAAGAGCATGTTACCTTATATTCATCTTTTTACTGTATCAGGAAATCTTGATAATTTGTATTCAGAAGAAAGGAAATGGATCGAGTTCATGAGGAGTTACATGAACTTAAATCAGAGATGGAAAAACTCAAAGAAGAATGCCGGACCAAGAAGGAGCTCTCAGAGAGTTTGAGGAAAGCCCACAATGAACAGCAAGTTAAATTCATGGAGGCTAAGTCGCTGATTGAGCAACAGGCCCAACAACTCAATGCCAAGTCTGAGGAAATATCAGAGTTAAGGCAAATCTGTGAGGAGCTCAAATCCAGCTTGCATGAAACGGAATTGTTCCTAAAGGACCTCAATTTTGCGAATGAAAAACTTCGAGTTGAATATGGTGAGAGAATTCAAAAACTGGAGGGAGAAAACAAGGGGTTGGTGTCGGCTTTAGATGAAGCAACAACAAGAACTCAAGATTGGGAGAAGAAGATTTGTGCTGGTAATGAAGAAATTGAAGGACTTAAAAGACTCTTATTCGTTGTGGAGAAGAAATGCCTTGAAGCAGAGCAAAAGGCCAAGGCATCTGAAGAGCTCGGACGGAGAGAGAATGTGATTCTGAAAATTGAGGATGAAAATAGGAATGTTCAAGATCAGTTGAAATGGAAGAGTGAACAGTTTATGCATCTCAAAGAAGCACATACGAGGCTTCAAGACCAGTTCCAGTTGAGCAAGGTGGAGTGGGAGAATGAGAAATTGGAACTGTTTGACGAGATCTGTTCATTGCAAACAAGGTTGGATTCTCAAACCAGAATCTCACAAAATCTTCATAGCCAATTAAAGATGTGCAACCAAGCACTATCTCATGAAGAAAGCAAAAGAAAGATTCTGGAGGTCGAGGTGTTTGAATTGAAATCGCACTTTGAGAATGTAATTTTGGAGTGTGAAGAAGCGAAATCAAGGATCGAAAACTTGGCCCTTCAGAGGGATGAAGATATTGCGGAGCTAAGAAACACACTGGGAACTAAAGAAAGCCTCTCCAAAGAAATGGAGTACAAAATTTCCCATCTCGAGCAGGAGAATCAGGAACTGCACGGATCTCTCAAAGAATGTCGGGAGGTTCAAATCAAGAATGCTGGAGGCAATTCGTTAAAAAAGCTGCAAAACAAACTTCGAGGTTTGGAGCAGTTGCATAGCCAATGTTCTGTGAATCTCAAAGAAAAAGAAGCTGAATGGAGTTCTCGGATCGAAAAGATGACAAGAGATATAAATGGCTACATATCTGATTTAGAGGGTAAAGACAAAGAAATACAGGAATTGCAGATGAAGCTAGAAGGTTGCCATTGTTTGTTGGAGGTTCAGAATGAAGAGATTTATGTAGTAACCATGGTATTGAAATCAGAATTCTCTGCAGTTTACACAAAGCTGTTTGATGAAAAAGCTGAAATAGAGAAAAGAAACGAAGCGAGGGAAGATAAAATTTTGCTTCTAAGAGAGCAATTGGAGACAAAAAACAGTGCTCAATCTGAAGTTGATGGCAAGCAGAAGGGGGAGGAAGGAAGATTCCTAGTGGAGAGGGTTGAGTGCTCTGATCGTATTAAACATGAGGAGAGTTTCATGGCGGAGGAGGAGCTCGAGAGGCATAAGAAAATGCTCGATGAATTATCTAACTTTCATGCTTGTTTGGAAGAACAAGTTGTGCAAATGGAAAGTGAACTAAAAAGGAGCAGCAAAGATGTTTCATATGCTTTAGAAAGAGCTAATTGCGAATTGGCCAGGAAAATTCATTTAGTCGATCAAACCAAACTTGAACTGCGGAGATGGAAATCTAGTGCAGAAAAGGCAAAAGTGTATTTTGAAGAAAACCACGAAGTCCTCAAGCAAGAAAAAGATAGCCTCCTTGGCGTTGTAAAAGAGCAAGATGGGAAAATAGGTCATCTTCAGCAACAGGTTGTTCTACTAGAATCAACAATTGCAGCAAATATGAAGGCGATAGAAGCTCTAAAGCAAGAGAAAGAGAACTATTACCTAATTGCAGAAACTAAGGATCATAGCATAGAAAAGCTTCAAGAAGAGAATGCTTGGTTGAAGCAAGAGTCTGCAAAGAGAGAACAAGCACAGTTAGATGCACAAAAGACATTGGCTGAAGAGGAAGAGAGAATTCTAGAATTTATAAAGGAGAAAGACCAGAGAATAGAAGATCTCAGTGCACAAGCAATGTCAATGAAGCAAGATTTTGAAAGTTCATTGGTTTCTTTCTTTTCTGTAGTTACAGAAAAACAGATTGAAATCAATGTACTAAACGAAGTGTTGGAAAAGGCTGAGAATCTGAAAAGGTTTGAAATTCAAGAGAAGAACAAGAAAATCGATGAACTGGAAACAGAAACCAATGAGTTACGTCAAACATTGGAATTTCAGGAGGAATCTTTGCTTCAATCGCAGAAACAGATAACAAAGTTGGAAGAGGCTGAGAATCTGAAAGAGTTAGAAATTCAAGAGAAGAACAAGTCAATTGATGAACTGGAAACAAAAACCAATGCGTTGTGTCAAAAACTGAAATTTCAGGAGGAATCCTTGCTTCACTCGCAGAAACAAGTGGCAAAGCTCGAAGCTGTATTGGAAACGCACAAATCAGAAACAGAAGGATTGAAGGACCGGTTTTGGAGCGAAAAGGGGCACATGGAGGGCCTAGTTAAAGAGCTTCAGTGTGAGAAAAGATGTCTGCTTGAAGACATGATGAAGCTGTCTGCAGAAAGGGAAGATATGCTAATTCGAATGGAGGGAGTCTGTAATTGGATCGGAGACTTTTCTGGTGAAGATGTTGACCTGATGGACATTTTTGGGAAAATCTTGCAAAATTGTGACAATAGTAATGGACATGCAATGGATTTGGTGAGTGATGGGCTTTCTGATTCACGCACTGATGGTGAAAACACGCATATCTCTTCCTTGATAAAGAACATTGAAGAGAGAATTGACAATAGATCACCATTGAAAGCACTCAACCATTAGAAGGCTCTACTTGGAGAGACAATTAATTCTTCTAACAAATGTCCGGAGGTGATTTATTAATTCACAACTATCGTATAATGTTGGAGTCGGAGATGTAATGAAATGGTGTTTCGAACTATCTTTAACTTGCGTGCTGTCATTTGTAAGTACGTAGAGATTGAAATGTTTGAATCCTTGCAATTTTTCTCTCCTTTTCTCTTGGAAATGTGTTTTCCAAAATGTTACACAATCGTTTCGCGAATGTGCATGCCATATGGTGATTTTAATATCTAAACCATCCGTTTGTTCTCATATCTCACTCGTGCCAGATATTGCCACGTGCCAAATTTGGTGCTGCTAGGAAGTCAAATTTGTGTTATAAATTATAATTTGGTTATTGAGACTTTTCTGGTGGTGTTTTGTTACAACGCAAATTGGTTGTAGTTATGACAATTTGTGGTGTTTAGTCGTGAACCCTGCAAGAGAGAATGACAAATCTGAATCCTTAACATCAAGTATCAGTTTTGCCACTTACATTATCGAGGATTCTGAGGAAGAAGATGGCAGCATTGTTTCGTCAAGATTCTCAAGAGAAGATGAGACCCTTTTATGTGAATGAACTGAAAAGTTTACTTTCCAACTAGGAAAAATTTCTATGCTACGTCAATCAAGAAGCCAACGCCACAGGAAGACATTGTTGTTCGAGAAATAATTAATACGGCCATAGTTCAGAATCAGAAGGAACAGGTGCTGCAAAAAGGCAAGGCTTAAGACTCCTGAAGGTGGAAAGAGACGGACGATGATTATGTGAAGCCTGTCGAATTGGACCGGCACTGAAGTTTTTTTTATGAATGGCATTTAGGTTGATAGAGGTCTACAAAGCTTTGGGTTAGGCTTTGGGGAAGTAAATAGCAATCCATCAAACACCTTACCAAAAAGCCAAATCAGAGAGGAGGGGGAGTTTCGGAAAACGGAGGCATGGGTGTTATGTCATTATTTCACCGATTGTTGTATCCGCTTACCCTTGTGATACAAATATAATGTTCGTCAGTGTAAGTATTTGTACATATGTAATGCAAGACAGAAATTGTTCTTTACAATTATGTAGCAATTGAGTTGTTCCTATCTTCAGTAGGTCCATTTCAAGTACTTAATGTTTTGTTGAATGCATGCCACTAGTTGGTTTGTAAAAGGTGTAACAGGTTTGTTTATATTGACATTTCCTTTGTTCTTTGTATGTCAATGGAAGTAATGTGTGCATTTCCGTTAGGCTGTCTGGTTTTAGTGTTATTAGAAAATTTAAGAAAAACAGAAAACTAAAAAAAATTCAAAAACCAGATGAGTGAAGAAAAATATGAGTAAGAATAGATAGATATTCTAGAAATTCTTTTTGTTGTCTGAGCGATGATATTGGAGAAAAATCAAAGGATATTTATAAAAGTAAAAAATCCATCTTTTAGAATCCAATAAGTGGGGAAAAGTAATGAGCTCATATATGTCAACATTAAAGATATAAAATCAGATTATTTGTAAATTGATTATAACGTATGTCTTTAATATTTATGAAAAAATAAAAGCAAAAAATAAATATAGATTATTTCACTACTAATAAGATTTATGATTAAGTTATGGTAACTAATAAGAATTACCTTCTTACTTTTACTCACTTTTAAGTCAAATCATCTCTCATATTTTTTTTAGTATTGTTGTTTAATAAAAAACAAAGAGAGAGATTAAAAAGTCTTGATTTTTAAACACATATTTTCAAAAGACTCCCCGTAAGATATAATAACATAATATTTGGTTATTTTTCAATTAAAACATAAGCATTCTGGATGCAAAGAACAGAAGACATCTTACAAAAAAATCCATGAACAAGAATATAATCTTAGTCTTTCTGGAAAAAACATGTGTCTGAATCAACTATTAGTCCTGAAAAGTAAATTAATCTTAGGTAGCACCAGTTTAGTCCATAGTATCTTATTGTTGTGAGAGGTGTTATATAGATTAAGGGTTTTAGTTTAGTTTAAGATAGGGTTACTAGTAATAACAATATTTTATGTAAAAATGTTTGTTTAGCATCAAAATTATACACATGATGCTGAAAGACGGATTTCATAGCAATACAATCAAACCATTTAGTGACAGTTCAAAACATGCAACAAAAGCGACCTCCCATAATATTATGAACTATCATGTCAAACATAATAGCAACTACATCTTTCACCGATAATATGCTCTGAACATATCAATGCGACGAGTTGGTAACACAAATCATTCACCAAACTCTCTCTCTCTCTGCCTAACAATATTGCCTGCTTGTGGGAAGGACTGCTTAGAGTGCCATCTCGTCTACTTGTCCAACCAGCCCTCCATTCCTCCAGTGACGCCATCCATCCAATCCACTGCCTCCTCCTACGGCTAAATCGTGTACAAATACTCGAGACCAAACCAGAACATTGACACTCAATACAGCTCTATACGAATCTCTTAGAGCAGATTATGAACACCTCGTAGGCGGCGTGATTCCATCTGACAATCGCACCATTCAGCTAACCTCACTATCCTGTAGCGAACCGTCCACAGACGACAGGTTGGTAAGGCATACAGACCGCAACTACTAGCATGGATAATGAAGAAAAACCAGTGCAAACGTTCTTCGTTCAGAACAGTATTGCCGCCTTACTGTCATCGAGCATAGCTCGCATCAACGGAGGGTCAACTCGATCGCGTTAGTAAGCTGATTAAGAGAAAAAAACAACGACCGATTTAGTATAACTGATTATCGTTCCACTGCGGATACGGGTCCGCGTGAGCGTATCGATCTATGGTTCAAGCGAGAAAAACACTACCAGATCTGGGATCTTGACCCATAGATTAATTACAATGGATACAGAAAGATGTCAAGATAGAAGGTATATTAGATATATAGGGAGAGATGGCGAATCTAGAAAGAAATGAGGAGTTTGAGAATACATACACTTAGCTGTTATATTACGATTAAACCGACTTACAAAATATTATGTGTTGCTGTGTAGCTTGGATCCGGAAACATGTTTGATGGAATTCACATGTTGAATGAATTTAATGTTGTAATAGTGGATACGAGATTTAGATGATGTAGTAGATATGTAACAAAAATATTGTGTGAGAAATGTTAGTGAATAACCTTGTTGAGTAGTAGAAATGGGATTAGTTTAACGCATGTGTGCTGTGCCGTAAATATTGAATAGGTACTGTAAATTAGTTTTCTCGGTGGAATGTTGGTTGTGATGATTTGGTAGTTTGTTAACGAATGTTGTTGGTGGGATGATAGGTTGTTATTATGTAAGTTGAATGTTGTTTATAGATTTTTTAGTATAATGTTAGAGATAGATGTAATTATGATGTTGTTGTAAAGATGAGATGCTATTTTACAAACCACCGCAAGAAAAGGAAAAAGCCATTAGATTTCAAATAAAGAGAAACAGAAGATATTCAGACATTTATTTGTTGTTGGAGGGAAAGCAATATGCGTGATCTATACATAGATTAATATTTAGAGGAGCGAGTGGTCTACAAGATCACGATATGAGTTTGGATTTGGTCATTCAGTGACAGTGAATCCTTTACTAAAGGGAGAAAAAAACAACAAGTAAGTAAACAATAGGTGTAGTAAACATATCTTGGTGTATCTTTATGTGACATATATGTAAAAACAATATAGCATATTAATACTAACGATAATGGTTAATAAGTGAGTAAAAAAAAAGGTAATAGGACTAAATACGGGGCAAATAAGATTAGAGACATTAAGATTTATTGGAATGGCATTTCCTCGCCTTAATCATTACAAGTATAAGTAATCATTCCATAAGTAAACTTATGACGAAAGTTACCAGCCTGGTGAGTCTTATAAATAATATTTTAAAACTATATAGATTAAGAATATGACTAAATAATGTTGAATTTTATGCCTTGCAAAAAATATTGATGTGGAACATTGTCATACCGCTTCATGGGCATCGAAAAAAGATATGCTCGAAGACGCCGCGAGAAGAGAGAGAAGACGAGAGCCGAGAGAGAGATGAATGGGGGCGAAACGGTAAGTGAAAGAGGAGGCAGATAGGAGATAATACATGCAATCGCTTTGAAGATCACAATTCGCGTTTGATGTCTTCGATTCGACTACACTCTCTGGCTTTCTACTGGCTAATACATCATCTTTCAGGATTATCTAATGTATCTTCGTTAACTTTCCGGTGTGGAGGAGAAAAATAACCTATGGTGTGGAATCTATTGTTATCAATTTCACCTTTCCTCGCAACGAAGATTTATCTCAGTTTTTAGCTATAGTTAAATTTGATTTGGTTTGAGATATACATCTTGATCGAGCATTCTTGCGGGCATCTCTGATAGTAAATGTTTCCTGAATTGTTAGTCTTTGGGCTATAGATAGGAGTTGATATTTCTAATTGCCCTAAATGAATGCAATTAAAATTATTCATGATAAATAAAGTTACTTATCTTCAAATTTAGTAATATTATTGATTTATTTCCTCAGAACCCCCAATAATGCTATATACATACACAGGCTGACACAGCAGCATCATCAGCTCACTGATTAATAGACGTGGATGGTGAAGTAGATGTGCGTAGAACTCATGCTGAATGTTGACTGGCCAATTATACCCTACGATTCCAACAAAAATTGAGTGATTCATTTAAATGGTGAACTAAAAATAATTACATTCTTGAAACATACCTTGAAAATTCAAGTACAGTTTCTTCTATTAGCAAGCTAATGTAATAGGATACATATATGTGTTCTCTTAGTATCATCAGGTGTGAATGAACCAACTTTCAAAAAATATAACGCGTACTAGTAATGAAATAATACATGTTTTCGAGCTCAAGTTATAATGGTATATGTGATTCATTTCAGACATTCATAAGCAGTCAAAGAGGTTGGATGGAGTATTCAATTTAGCTTCCAAATTAATGTTAAAGTTCTAAATAGATTGAAGCTATGGTGCATAGTTGTTAAGAGGTAAGGGATGGAATGGTTCTTTTGTGAACAGTACGTAGACGTTGTGGATTACTCTGGCTGCATACAACTTCGTTATCCAACTAGTAATGAAGGTATGTTTGTTGTACTAGTCAAGAGGGTGTAATGTCGAGTCATAAGTAAAAGTTTTTGGGTTGGGTGTTGTACATAAACCTGTATATGACTAAGTGGTGTTTGTACGGGGTTGGTGCTGGCAGACTTTTTAACTAACACACATATGTAATCTCAACCCTTGATTGGCAGCTAATATAAAAGCAGAAGTGAAGCACCTCTCGTCCGGTGAAGGTGTAGGCTTTTGTTTCATTATTGAGTATATAGTTATTTTAATAATTCATAAACTAATGTTATAAGAGCGAGATGTGGTGTAGCACACCAAATAGGATCTGTGTCGTATGAACTCATCTAACAATTATAAAATCATTATAATTAACTATTTACGTGACCATATAGATATGTGCAAACTGGAGGTACTATTAACCTTTTAGAGTGATACATTGATAATTTGACCGAGAACAGGGATTCTGTAGCGGATGCTAACTTTACCTTGCAACCTACAATTGACTGCATTTTTACGATAACTCAGTACTCATAAAGACTCGAGTCTGAGTTATACCACTACTCCTCAAGAGTAGTGAGATTGAAGAAGAGGAGGGATGGGGGGATAACATTTGGAGGCCGTGTTGGTTTTGAAGACAGTTATCTTCTTGTACCTTTTTGTCAAAGAGTGATTTATGGAGTGTCAGACAGGGACGATGAGGCAATGTATGATTCTCGCTGTATCATGCCAGGGCCAGTGATTATCAACATTTTCTTTACCTTGGAAGTGTTCACTAAAAAAGGACGCGTTATGAATTGATGTACTTTATGTGATCTTCATTAGTGTTGTGGATGAAAATTGTGCAGATTCCTTGTCCGTTAATTCAATGTCTGGATATAAGTTGATGGGATGTACGGAACATATTCTATGCTCGTAGCGGCTGGAGCTAATAGACATGGATAGTATAATGGGAGTCAAGTTAGGTTGTAAATTGCCTAATGCTAGATGATCGCGTTTTTGTTTCCCTCTTTACACATCACAGGATATTAATAGTGAATGAACAGGGAATGTAAGTGCTCCGGAAAGTTCTATATTTATGCAGTGAGAGTCTGGAATTGTTTACTTGAAATGATGTTTAGAAAACTTAATTGTTGATGTAAGTAGCTATTATTTTTGTCAGTGAATGTCGCTCCAAGCAGTCTGAAATGCGTGCATTTTGTATCCACCAGTTGCAAAGTGGGATCTAATATAGCAATGCGTAAGGACAAAAGGGAAATTTATGCGATTGCGCAGATATGAGCATTTAGATTCGGCAGACTACTCGACAGATATAGCAAGAGACCGATTTTGCTTCGACACCACCTATGTTGAACAATTAAAATAAAAATTGCTTATGTACACTTGAGTTGAACAGGGCGCTATTTTGGAGGCACAAAAGTGCTATTTGATTTTGTTTTGCAAAATTCTTTCGTTGAGTAGGTCTTTGTTATGTAAGGTATTGAATATAGAAAGTTACTACAATTGTAGGTCCACAAGATGAGCAATGTGTTTTTAAGAAGACACAGGGGACTTGGGGTGCGAACGGTTGCGGAATCAGGAAATAAAGGAGAAGTTGGCATGGAGAGATATGTGTCACCCAGAGTCGTACTGGCGTATGATAGCACAAAAAGGGGGGGTGTCGGTAAGAATTTGTGGAGACGCGAAGAGACACAAACCAAGGTTATAACGATCCAACAGATATTAGAAGTATTATAAATATAGGGTGAGTTAATAATAAAAATAATAAGTTAATAAAGATATGCCATATATTAAGTTTAAAAAGAGAGAAGAAGTGAAGAAAAAGATCAGGTTAAATTTATCAGTCTTAAATATTTTCGGTGATCCTAATATGTTATTGTTTTTACTAAAAAAACTAAATATATTTTAAGAAATAGATTGTAATGTTTAGTTTTGGAAATAGGAGGGAAGACAAATAAGTTGTCAAGAGATATGTCGATTCACAGTATGAATTTGTAATTCATGAATAATAGAGTTGAAAGAAGAGCATGAGAAATTTTGTAGGGCAGTGTGAAAGTTTTTCAAGGTGTCTCCAAGTCCTCCTGGTCCAAATTTAATTTGACAATTGAATTTGTCATACAATGGATTTCTTACAGTCTAGTTATCTGGAGAAGGATTTTATAACTTCTTATCGTGAGAAATAGGTAAGACTTTTACAATTAATTCAGCTCTCAATGAGACTTCCTCACAAGAGGAGACTTTTGAAAGAAGGAGGTTTCTAATTTAAGAAGTTTATACTCAAAATATAAACGGGAGAAATGAAAAATTAACAGAACCGGAAGTATATATATATATATTACTATAAAAATTAAAATAAAAATAAGAAAGAAAAAGAAAGAATAAAAAGAATAGTTAGAAAATATCAAAAAGTGAAAAGTTCAAAATATTATTAGATTTCTATTCCAAGTAACCGATTACGCAGTTCAGCCGTAACCCGTTCCTCCGAGGATCGAGCGTGTGGTTCACAGAGTCCAACCGTGCAGATTTTTCCGTGGGTTGCGTCTCATACGTAATAGGCCAGTTTTGGAATATGGAACGGTTAGAGGATAATATTCGGACCAAAACCGGCCGACCGGTCGAAATTGGTACGGGAGTCCAAACTCAGTTTTTAAAAACCTTTTCCAGAGAGTTCAAGGAGGTAAATACCTCGTTAAATTTGCCCTACTAATATACTATCTCTAACCTTCGCACTTGTCGATTTGGCATGGACTTAGGATTAGTGTTTGCTAGAAAGTGCTATGGGTCGTATTCAATCTAATTTGATTAGGGATCTCAACCTAACCAATAGCTAATTTATATATTTTATATTCTAGTCCTAGTTTAGGCATAACAAAACCAACGGCATTTTCAAGTATAATTAAATGAAAGTGATAATTTTTTTCTTCTAGTTGATATTTATTTCAATTATTGCTGTCTGCATAAGCAAACAACGCGTTATATTGCATGGCATTAACTCGCCGAAGATAGAATTCGAGTTGCAGATGACTTGCGAATGAACTCAATGTGTGATATCACAAGTGAAGTTATAAGTTCACTGTCAATTTACAGACCAATTCAACAAGGAGGGTTGGACGAATAGGACGGACGAATCGAATGCGGCTTTAATGGGTTGAAATTCATTTATTGAATCTATCGAATTCCTACAGATTCTAAAAACCATGGCCACTGCTTTAAATATTTCTTTCCGTACGCAGGAGATTTTTTCTAGTTGGACACACAGACAGAGCACTTCAAAGAATTATGGAAGGACCGGGTGTGTTCCCGAGATTAGATTCACACCTGATCCCTTTTCCTGTCACTGAATGGAGGATTCGGGAAATAGAGGAGCATTGAGTAAAAAGGATAAAACGGTTAAAAGAAACAAGAACCACTCTTGTATTGTATATATCCTCACTTGACTCTAATTTAGACCATAGAGGAACTCCAAGCAGATAAGTATTGGTGATCTAAAATTTCTCTCTAAAGACATTATCACGCGATTTAAACGCCGTAATCATCAAATACGTTGTGTGTTTGTGCCCACGGCTTTATCGACCGATGGGTAAGAACAACAGCAAAGAGGAAAAAGGCGGAACGCATGTGACGCCTCGTTGGTTCGTAACGGGGCTAACTTCCCAATTGGAGAGCTTTGAGGAAAGAGCTTTATAGAAAGTTATTCTCAATAGTTCCGGTTACAATAAGTGAAAGGTGAGCAAGAAAAAGTGAAAGTTCTACCTTGCTTCATTTGGCGATTAGAATGCCCAGCAGTTGAAATTGTGATCGATGTAAGATCAGCGGGGATGCTTGGGTTACTATCCCTGTTTGATAAGGTATTTGGGATACAACTCTGGTTAGTGTCAAAATTCTCTAGGTTGTAGCCTGGATTGTAAAAGGTTTTCTGTTATTTTTTCAGATGGTACCAAAGAGAGTTTGGTTTCTGTAGTTATATAAAGTTTCAGAAAGATTTGTTTGTCTGGTAGACGATAATTAGGGGACTCAAATACCTGCATAACTTATCTCTTGCAACCATGTGAAGAAACTGCAAGTTCGTGACGAACTCTAGTTGTTTTGTTTTGATTACCTTCTTCTTTTCTTTCCCTTATTGAGAAGGGGTGGGGCCCAATGTTGGGGGTTTAAAATTGGATTGTTAATAGCCCAAGTATCACATACTAATTTGATGATTTCCCAGGTAAACATTATCACCATTCCATAGGGACGTTTATTGCTGCACACACCCCCTCAAAAGCGTATATGATGAATTTTGCGACACAGCCGTTTATAATTTCTAACATATTTGGAATCATGAACACAAATGTTAAATGAGATTTCATAACAACAAAAATCCAGAACTATCATAATTGTAGTCGCGTAACCCGTAACGCAGTATCACTTCAGTTTCACCCAAAAAAAAAAAAAAACAACTAGTCTCATAACCAAAATCACTGAAAGTTACACGGA
>NW_021038479.1:0-12326 GCF_004153795.1 Camellia sinensis | reverse complement strand
GCTATAGGCCTTTAATTTGTACGTAAACTCTGTTGGTGTTTTTTTCCTCTGCTTTGCTGACTATATGGTACAACTAGAATGCAGTAGAATACACAGGAGCTTTTGTGCAAATCTAAAATATATGTTTGCTTTCGTGTAGATGCTTTTGACTCCGAACAGCTTGTAGAGTGCATTGAGAAACTCAAAAGTGGCGAATCTGTCCAGGTCCCAATATATGATTTTAAAAACCATCGTAGATAGGTAATATTCTATGCAACATTTTGTACGTACTATTAATGTGGTAGTCGGTATGTATCGCACTTGATAAAAGCTTTTCAGCTCCTTTATATAATTTTGTTAAGAATTGTTGTGACCTTGAACTTGTCAAGAATGAATCAACTTCTAGGTTTTATGTTATTGCTAATCATTCATTTTAATATCCTAATTTTGGTTATGCATGCCCTTCCTTATTACATGCTATGGTCAAAGTCCATAGAATGTCTCTGAGCCACAAAGACTTATTAAGTCATTGCAAATTCAACAATTGTTTTGACCTTTCTCGGATAAATTTCTCCTGCATTAATATTATCTTACCACATTAATCTCACAGGTGAAACACCAAGCTTCTTAACAATTCTGATGTGGGAAAAGAGGGCGTTAGGCTGGGCTGGGTTGGATTGGGTTGGGTATTATTAATTACGTTTGTTAAGGGGTGTGGGCAAGAATCTATTTCTAAATTTAGCTTATAAATGTCCTTGATCCCAGTAAGGAGAGGAGTGGATCAATTTTTCTCACAGTTCTCAACATTTGCAGCAGATACTTTCAATGCCCATGAAAGGGCTTGTGAAAAACAGAGTTTTCTTTGAATAACAAACTCCTCAGGCTGAATGAAGTAGAAATAAGTTGTGAAAAAATTCCTGGTTAGGCTCCAGGCTTCTCCTCTTTGTTTCTATCCATTTGTGTTTTGCTTTAGCTAAAATTGACCAGACATGGCCATGCTCATGCCTTACATCAAAAATCTTAGTTGGCTCCACACACCTGTTTGCTAGTAAATTAATCTTTTTCCACTCATAATTGGGATTGCTTTTTTTATTTATTTTACTAACAACTTACAGACTCATAGTTTTTCCCTAACTATTAAAAGAGGAAACAGGTTCTAGCCTAAGAATAGATGGCATACCTCAATTTACAGTGGACAACTAGCATGGCCAACTTCTGATGCTGATTTTGCATCTCATTGCCGTTAGCTAGCATGGCCACTATGTGGGCATCCTAAGCAAATCAACTAGCCACAGGTTTCACCTATTTATGGACAACTTCTGATGTTGATTTTGCATTTCATTGCAGTTTGGGAGACGAAGAAACTGTTAATGCTTGCGTCATTATTTATTTTACAGAAAAAGAATAAATTGGTAATTCTTGTATTTATGTGAGTGGAGCACGTTGAGTCCACTTTTGAATCTAATTTCATTGTCTCCAAGTGAAAGCTATTTCATGACAGTAAAAAAGAAATAAGACAAACTCTTTCAATGTCAGAATTTGATTAATGCCTATTCAATATCACACTACGTAAAGAAAAATGCATGCTATCAACAGCCAAAACTTCAGATCACTTTCAAAGGCTTGAGTTTGAAAATTGTTTCCATATTAGGAGAAGCTCTTGGTCTGAAATAGGAGTCATCTTCATTATCTACAAAAGGATCAGTGTAATTATTGTCTGCATCAAAAATATTTGGTCTGCCCCGAGTGTCTCAAAGAGGGAGAGAGAGAGAGAGAGAGAGAGAATGTTGTGTTTTTTATATTGACAATGTTGTTTTGATGATTTATGAATTTTCCTTTAACTTCGTTGAATTACAATTCAACGTTCTTTGTCAGGTAAATGCATCTGATGTAATTATCTTGGAGGGAATTCTAGTTTTCCATGACCCACGTGTCTGTAACTTGATGAATATGAAGAATTTTGTTGACACAGGTCTCATTCCTCCACTCAGATTATTGCTCATGTATTATCCCGTAAAATTGTCCATTTGAGTAGCAATTTTGTTATTATAGCTTTGTTTTGTAGGACATTATTGTTGCAGAGCTTTCTAGTTTTTGAAAAACTTGTACATAATTGTCATGACCCAAACCCGCCCCTATAGATTAAGGTCATAACCAGCCAGTAATCATGAGATTACCTACGACCTCAAACTTGATATCAATTAATAATTAATAATATGGGGCCAGATGCGGAAGCAAACTTAAAAATTTTGTCCAATAAACTATACTTACATGGCATATCAAAACATTTCACATATACTTAATAATAACTCACACCACATACCAGTAGTTAACATCGTGTATACCTAGGATCATTCAAACACATAGCCAGCTAAACCAAAAGCTTTATACCCATAAACGGTCTATCATGACCAATAGAAATAGCAAAAGAAATACAAAAAGATCATAAACAAAGCATCTTGCGTGAGGCACCTGGGCTGACTTCACAAAACTCGGGTTCCTTTCTTAAATTCCACTAAGGCTGGGGTTGAACGTCCCTTTGCTCACCAATATACATATAAATAAGAGTGAGCTAACGCCCAGTGAATAATATCAAAATAAAGAGGTTAATGAATGAGGTTCGTTCATAAATGAATCATACTTATAATGTACACATTTGAACCACTATTCTCATTCATACCAGATTTACAAATCTCAACAAAGCAAAATGACCTTGGATCCAACACATCATATCCATATGCAAAACGACCTCAGGTCCAATTCTTACATAAGACAACACGACCTCGGGTCCATCTATACGAAACGACCTTTGGTCTAACCAACTCTTTATTCAAAACGACCTTTGGTTCAATCCAAACATATCAAACGGCCTCGGGCCCAATTCAAATATATCAGGCGTATCAAACAGCCTCGGGCCCATTCTCTTTATATTCATATCCATGGGTATTTCATATTCATGATCATGATCCCTTTCATTCAAACGGCCTTTGGCCCATCACGGCATTCAAACATATCAAATGACATTCAAAACGGCCTTTGGCCCATCTTTGCATTCATGTCTAACAGCCTTTGGCCCAATCATTTATATCCGACGGCCTTTGGCCCAATCATTCATGTCCAACAGCCTTTGGCCCAATCATTCATGTCCAATGGCCTTTGGCCTAATCATTCATGTCCAACGCCCTTTGGCCCAATCATTCATGTCAAACGACCCGAGCGCGGTTTCTAACACTCGAGTGGACCCATCTGGTCTGCAAAAGTACTGGTTGCCTCATTTTTGCGCTCGAGCGTGACTTTGGACGCTCAAGCTAAGAGTCGAAACATGTGACTGACGCTCGAGCGTGACTCTCCCCACTTGAGCGGACATCAATGCCTACAAAAGTTCTGGGAACTAACATTTCATGCTCAAGCGGTGTTCTCCCCTGCTCGAGCGGACATGCCAAATTTTGGAATTTCCAGCAACCAGTTTGAGCTTCAAACTTGCATTCAAATCAACATAGCTTGCATTTTGTAACTCATAACTCTCATATACAACTTCTAACATGATACAAACACCAATTTACTACATTATGAAGCTCAAATCTTATGAATAAATCACATGCAAACCCAAATTATACCAAACTTATTTCCAATACATTAAATTCATGCATTCAAAACTCACACCACTATGAATTGCTCTTGCATGTGGGATATAACCTCTATTCTCAACTTATATGGTGAAGAGATGATCAAAAGCATGAACTTCAATCAAAGTTCAACATGGATTATACACTTTATGCTCAAATATGCAAATTCATAGCAATTTCTTACATGTATGCATTCATTGACTCCAAATTCATCAATTACCACTCAATTCTTGCTTTTGGTCACATATTCTCTTTGAATTCATATAGTTACAAACTCAAACTCGTGAATTAAGGGTTGATTACTCACCTAGGAGCTTCAATTCTTCCAATTATAGCCAATTCTTGAGCTAATCCTCTTAGTTTCTTGAATTCTCTTGCAATACCTTCAAGAATAGCTCCTTTCTCTCTCTAAATTCGGTTCACCCTCTCTCTCTAGAGTGTAGAACCTGATTTGGGCTCAAAAAAATGAACTTAAGCATGTATGGCTCATTTATATAGGCTTTTCTTAATCACACTTAATTAGAACTAATCAATAGTGCTTAATTAATTTGATTTAAACTAATTAATTCGTTTCGAATCAGTTTTTTATTAAATTTCACCGTAGGTTCTAAAAATTATGCTAATCACAATGGCATAGTCAATTTCGATTTCTGCCGATAAGGCCTTCAATTTTCAGTTCAAAGCACAGATTCTAACAGATTTTCTTACGATGAACAGATACAAAGCCAAAATCACATATAATCATGCAATTAACACCCAAATTCAAATTAAGCACTTATTTACAAACATAATCATGATTATTAACATAGTACAGGACACGGTTATTACAATAATAAAGGTCTCTGTCTAATGAGGCTACATTGTAGAATAACATAGTTGATTCAATGCTTAAAGGTCATGTTAAATATCCTATGCAGGCCTGACTTATTGAGGTCAGCTTCACTCTTTTAGGATGACCAATTGTCCTGTTTTTATTTTTTTGTGTATTAGCTCTGCGCATGTTCATTGCAGATAGCTTTCTTTTGATGGCCATATATTCTCCTTTCTTTCTCACAGACGGTGCCAAATTGTGGGTGTTGATTTCTGACCACACTGCCAAACAGGTACTCAGCTGGAGAACATTGGCAGAATAGATTATGCTCGAACAACCTGTCACAGAAATATAAGACTCCGGCGGTGGTTCGTCCACTCGGGGGCACTCCGATGATCAAATCAGTACTCAATTATCTCTCAAAGATAGCAAACAGTGCTTAACTCATTAACCATGATACAAAAAGCGTACCCTAGACCCATGAGGGTGCCCTACTTTTATAGCTAGCATTAACTTGATCTTTGTAGAAGCCTACCTTCTTTTGGACTCTGGCTTAATGCTCATCCTAGACTCTCCAATGGATAAAGATAAAATCCCTAAGAACTTTATCTTTATCCAAGCTGAGGTCCTCCCCCATTATAGGATTCTTTTAGCTTATCCGTTCATCTCAGATTTTGGTATCTTCACAGATAACCTCGACCTAGCCGAGATCGGCACCATGACCTAGACACGTGGCACCTTAGCTGGCACTTTGGTGCCACCTTGGCCACGTGTTGTCATCCACAAAAATATGTCCCCACAACTGTCTTCTAGGTTCTATTACCTCGGCATCCTGAGGTGATGGAACCTAAATCGTTTGTCCATATAGCATGTCGACTAAGACTTACATTATCTTCATTACTGAGGTCATAATACGTCAGCTCTATAAGACTTGTAGTATGTTTTACCAATGCCCAAAAACCAAGAACCAAGTTTTTAATGTTCTTTAACCGGGATTCTCCCTCTAGCCGAGGCTCTTGCTTCATTAAATCAAGAACTCCAAGAGTTCTATCTGTGCATGAGCTGTCACGCACGATTTCTCAACCGTTTCTGCTACGCGTCTATTTCTTATTGAATCGAACTTGACACACGCCATCAAGTTGCGTCGCTTCTACGTCCTAGCTGATAGGCACGTCGTCCAAAGCATATTCGATGTAATTTTGCTGCCTTTTCATGTTTTAACAAAAACACTTCCCTTTCTCCTCGTCTTTTCACTTTACGTTTTCTGATTTCTCTCAAGCTTCCTCTTTCTAAAAAACCTCTCTCTCAAATCCTCCATTTTCGTACTTTGAAGCTTCTGCAACTTGCTCCAACCATCATCTGGCATTGACTACTCACGCCGTCTGACTCTGGCGAGTTTTCTATCAGCACCATCTTCTTTGGTGAGTCTTTATTCTTCCCTCTTTTCAGTCTTCAATTCATTTCAAAATTTTATTGTATTCAATTGTAGCCATTGCGAACCTGTTCTTGAATATTTGCTTGTATGTTGAATTCCATTATTCATGTATCGAGCATGTTTGTTTCATGATTTTGCTTCTGCCCAATCTCTTTCTGGGTATACATATACACACACCACTCACACACTTGTTTATTTTGCCATTATACTTGGCTTTATACATCTGCACACACTTCGTACAATGTTCGTGAATTTTTGTTTCTTTCGTGAGTCTGAATCACACTCTTTGTTTTGTTTCCTTGTTGCATTTTCTAGATTCTTGCCTTCGATTTTCTAATTCTATGTAGATTTAGGCTTGAGTCTTGGTATAGAAATCACTTTTTTAGGAAAATTGAAAAAAACTCACATTGATCTTGAAAAACCCTTGCCCTAGTTTTTGTTTTGGGTTTAGCCGAGGTTCCTGAAACCTACACAAACCTTTTTCTGCTGAATTCTCTCACCTTACCCCTCTTGCCGACATCATGGGTATGTTTAGGTGGAGGGTGGACATCCCAGAGAAGCTTGAGTATTTTAGGAGAGAGTTCTCCATCCCTGTCGACGTTTAACTCAGGTTGGCTGGGGAGGAGGATTCCATTATGCCCAATAACAACCTCATGCCCTTCCCAGTACTTGCTCTCATCGAGTGTAGACTTAGGTTCCCTCTCGGCACCCTTTTTTGCCAAGTCCTTCACTATTACAAACTTAACCCAATGCAGCTAGCCATTAACTCCTACAGAGTCATTAACAATATAATTTCCCTAGCTAGCCGAGAAAATGCTAGGATAACACTAGCCGACATCCAATACCACTATACCATGTGTGGCCTTAAATCAGAAAAAGGCTACATCTATTACCTCAAGCCAAGGTTGACCGAGTACAAACTTATTACCAACCTCCCAAACTCTAACAAAGGTGCTGGAGATGATTATTTCATCGTCTTGGGCAACTGGAAGTTCTCACCAGATGATGACCTCCACCTCTACCCCTTGAGCCGATCAATCTTTAAAGAGGGTAATGGTAAGAACCAAGTGTCACTTTACTGGTTTTCAAGTCTTTATTACTTTGTTCCTTTTATATGTTCTAATGTCGGTTTTTTGCACTTGCAGCTCTTTCTCAGCCACCCAAAGACTTTCGCAAGACATTCTTCCCCAGTCAAGACTTCAAGAAGATGCTGGACTTTCCTGTTAATCAGTGTAAGGCGCCTCTGCTGCTTAACTACATTCCAACCTACAAATCCACCTTGCCCGACGTCCCCAAGAAAAGCAAGTCTCCACCTTCAGTAACAACTCCCTCTGCCACTTCATCGCCAAGGCCAGATCAGGCCTCAACCTTTAACCCAGCAGAGCAGCCATCGACATCTGCTCCCCAACTAATTCCTCCACCCCAGTGTCAACGTCGTCGTCAAGCTCTACTGCTCGCCCCCGCAGGCAGAACTTGTAGCCGCAAATGCCGAAGTACTGAGGCGTCAGCTTTCGATCCGGCCAACTCCTCTACTACTTTTCCAGCAATCCACTTTGGCACAAAAGTCACTGTTGTCGTCACCACTAACGAGATGGGGTGTACCAAGGCCATCGCCCAAGGCCTTCTAGCCAACATCCTCAATGTTGTCACAGTCCAATCTTTACCATCCCAATGCCAACCAAAGGCGAAGCCAAAAAGGGAGAAGAAGGCCAAAGCCAAGGCAACAGTGACTCAAATCGACTCTGAGGACACTTTCCCTATATCTAAGCTGGTCGAGGTTGAGAAAAGCCCTTTGCCGCCGAGAAGAAGCCCTCCGAGGCTGACCCCTCCGAATCCACTAAGTCAAAAAAGTCGAGGTCAGACTCTGCAACCACCTCGGGTTCTCTTAAACCTGATGACCCTTGGGCCCCCTCTGTCATGATTGAGGACAAGCCAGTCAGAGCCGGAAATAGCGCTTTTGATATTGAGGTCGGCGTTGCCTTCTCCACTGCGTTGCTTCTTCCTAATGACCTCAATTGTATGGCCAAGGTCAGCGAATATGAAAATTTTGCTCTGATAGTGCATCACTCTGTATTAGTAAATTCCTATCAGTTAGTACTCTCCATTCTTTGTTTCCATACTAATAAAGTTTACTAGCTTTGTTCATTCTATATTGGTAAAGTATGAAACTTAAAGAGAAACAAGAAGGGTTGTTGGTCAGGGCATTACACATTGGTATCAGAGCTAACCGGGTTGAATACCTGGAGCTCGTGGGAAGCAGCTTTACTACATAGGGCTATTGTGTTAGAAAGGGATGTTAGTTTGTCTTATGTGTCTTACCTGTTTATGTGATAATGTATGTATGGAGTTAATCTCTTAGGATTTTACTAGCGAAGGTCCAAAAATCTGGGCAGCAACACTAGGCTCCCAAACACAACCAACCTGTAACAAACCTGCCCAACACATCCTATAACTCAAATATGAAGTAAAAGGAATGTAAACACGATAATAACCAACTACCAACATCCACGGACACATGTCCGGATCACTGTACAACAAGGGTAAACCCGGGATCGCTATAGACGCTGAAGGTTCTGCTGTGGTCAAGTCCCCAACTCTGAATGAGCAAGTCCTGGACTTGACTCAGGATGAGGAGGACGAGGTCCAAAAGACCACTTCTGAAGCCGAAGTCGAGACTGCCAGTAAGAGCCTAGATGACACACTGCGTGAGATTGATGCTGAGGTAGAGGCCGACAAGAGTGTAACACCACCAGTCGATGAAGACAATCTCAGCATTTAGAATATTTATGCTTTTCCTTGTATTCTTTCTCTTTCTATCTTTTTTTTGTCTTGCCTGAATAATATTTCAGTTTCATATTTGGTCGATACGTCTCATTTTGTAACTGTGAACAAGTAATCCTTCTGCAAGCCGATACGCCTTTTTTTGTATCTGATCAACTTTCTTTTCTGCATGCATGTCTCTATATTTTCCTCCAAATGTTTGAATGTATGCCTTATTTTTTCTATGTATGTTTACCATTCCATACTTAGAATAATTTTGCGTGTCTTCAAAATACACCTCTATTTGTATAACCTCTTCAGAGTATAATACCTTGGACATAACTTCGTAATTTTTTATTTCGGTTTTGGCTTAACACTTAAAAACATTGTAAAAATATCTTCACAAGTGTTGGTTTAAACTTGCCACTTCACCTTCACTTTTCAAGACTTCTGTTTTCTATATTTCCCAACTTTGGCAACACAATTACCTCGGTAGAATGTATGTTGGGTATGGCTTTCAATATTTACCTTGGCTTAACTTTAAAAAAGTTTCAACAACTCCAAGGTACTCTGAACTTTATTCTCCAGTTCTCTGCCCCTAATGTGAACTTAAGTTTCACTTATGTTCACATTTAAGCTTGTGCCTATGATCTTGTTACCGAAGTTAGATTCAAACAAAGAATAGTTGAGGTTCTCAACCTTGGTTCCTCTGTTAATCTTACTCAAATGTACTTAGTTCCAATCTGAGTTTGATATGGCAGATCTAGTTTAATCCAACTTAGTTCAACTCCATTATATGCAAGTATAATTTTACCTCTGCCATATAATGAGTCTAAGTTATTCGTCATGTTTCAATCAGAAACATCGCCAACTTAGTTCAACTCTATTATATGTAAGTATAATTTAACTCTGCCATATAATAAGTCTAAGTTATTCATCATGTTTCAATCAAAAATATCGTCAACTTAGTTCAACTTTATTATATGTAAGTATAATTCAACTCTGCCATATAATAAGTCTAAGCTATTCGTCATGTTTCAATCAGAAACATTGCCAACTTAGTTCAACTCTATTATATGCAAGTATAATTCAACTCTGCCATATAATAAGTTTAAGTTATTCGTCATGTTTCAATCAGAAACATCGCCAAAGGACTGGTTAGTCCAATCACACAAAAAATCTGATGATAGAAAAACTTCAAATTATAAGTATTCCAGGGTCTTGGCAACTCTTTGCCATCACTGTCCTCAAGCCGATATGAACCATTGCCAAATACCGATATGATTCTATAAGGTCCCTCCCAATTTGGGCCAAGCTTGCCCTCTTTGGGATCCTTCTTGTTGCCGACGACCTTTCTCAGGACGAGGACCCCAATTTGATACTCTCTTGGGTTAATCTTCTTATTGTAAGCCTTAGCAAGTTGCTGTTGGTATGCCCCCAGCCGAATTGTTGCTCTCTCCCTTCTTTTTTCTAACAAGTCCAGATCTCAGGCCAGGAATGTCTCATTGGTCCTAGTCCCATTCTTTACTCCCTGGGTTCTGATCCCTGGGATGCCGACTTCTAGTGGGATAACTGTTTTAGTGCCATAGGTAATGGCAAATGGAGATTCTCCAGTAGATCTTCTCGGCGTCGTCTGATATGCCCAGAGCACATTGGGCAATTCATCCACCCACTTTCCTTTTGCTGCTTCTAGCCACTTCTTAATGACATTCAAGATAGTTTTGTTGGATGCTTCTGCCTGACCATTGCTTTGGGGGAAGCTTGGAGTGGAATAGTAGTTTTTTATTTTGTTTTGCACAGAAGCTCTTAATTAGCTTACTGTCAAACTGTATACTATTATCTGCTATTATTGCCCTTGGGACCTCAAACCTGGTGATAATGTTCTTCTATATAAAGTTCTTCACATCAATATCTCGAATTTTTGCAAGGGGTTCTGCTTCTACCCACTTGGTGAAGTAATCTGTTGTTACCAGTAGGAATTTTCTCTGTCCAGTCGCTTGAGGTAGTTATCCAACAAGATCCATGCCCCACTGGGCAAATGGCCAAGGGCGGGACACTAGGTTTAAATTTGCCGCTGGTTGATGTATCAAAGGTGCAAACCTCTGACATTTCTCACACTTTTTGACATAAGCTTCAATATCTTTCTGCATATAGGGCCACCAGTACCCCTGAGTAATGGTCCTATGAGCAAGTGACGTTCCCTTAGCGTGGCTTCCACATACTCCTTCGTGTATTTCATACAGGAAGTCTTCAGCTTATGAAGGATGCACATCTCAAAAGGGGACCAAAAAAAGACCTTTTGTAGAGATGTCTTTCTGCTGTCAGACTGAACCTCGCCGACTTCAGTCTGGTCTTGTGTGCTTCTTTGTGATCATCTGGCAACTTTCCATCTCTAAGGAACGCTACTATCACATTCATCCAACTTGATCCCATCTCTACACTCATTGCCTCATACTCTGTGTTTAGTGGTTCTACACTTGGGCCTGACAAATAGTCAACCATTATTGTCTTTGCCTCTCTTGATTTTATTGCACTAGCCAGGTTAGCCAAGGCATCAGCATGGTTATTGTTATCTCGACTAACTTGTTGTAGTCGACAATCGTGGAATAAGGCTATCAGTCTGACAACCTCCTTTACATAGGCCATCATTCTTTCATATCGGGCTACGTATTCGCTTGTTGCTTGGTTGACGATAAGCTGGGAGTCACAGAAGACCACCACCTTATCGGCTTCCATTGCTGCTGCCAACTTCAATCCTGCGATCAGTGCTTCATATTCTGCTTCGTTGTTTAAGGCCTTAAACCCTAAATGAATAGATTGTTTTAGCATCTACCCATCTGGCGATACTAGTACTACTCTTGCCCCTGCTCCTTGACGATTTGAACTCCTATCAACAAACAGGCGGAAGGAGTCGCCGATGTAAATATCGCAAGGCTTAAGTTTCTCTTCTTTCTTCTGTTCTGCTATCCCCAGCCGGGTTTCTTCTCGTTCACCTAGACATCCTAAACCACGACTCAACGGAGCTCAATGTAGGATGGCGCCTGGTGTGAACTTGGCCACGAAATCGGCCAAAACTTGGCCTTTGATCGCTGTTCTGGGTCTGAATTCCAGGTCATATTGGCCCAACACCACTGCCCATCTGGCTATCCTGCCAGTCAGATCTCCTTCCTACAACAGGGACTTCAATGGATACTCAGTTAATACTACAATTTTGTGGACTTGAAAGTAATGGTTTAGTTTTTTGGAAGCTATTACTAAGGCCAGTGTCAGTTTTTCCAAGGGTAAGTATCTGGTCTCTGCACCTACTAGGGTTTTACTCACATAGTAAACTGCCCTCTGTTCTTACTTCTCATCTCTGATTACCACTGCATTTATTGCATGCTCTGAGACCGCAAAGTACAAGAACAGTTCCTCTCCAGGTACTAGAGTTGCGAGTACTGGAGCTGTGGTTAGATATTTTTGCAAGTCGGCCAAGGCGACTTCGCACTCTTCTGTCCATAAGAAATCTGTGGCCTTCTTCACTAAACTAAAAAATGGTTTGCATTTGTCAGAACTTCTGCTTATAAACCTATTCAGGGCTGTAGCTCTTCCAGTCAACATTTGCACTTGTTTTGCCGATGTCGGGCTCTTCAAGTCCAAGATGGCCTTGATCTGATCTAGGCTCACCTCAATACCCCTTCTAGTAACCAAGTATCCCAGAAACTTTCCTGACCCA
>NW_021038475.1:0-15650 GCF_004153795.1 Camellia sinensis | reverse complement strand
CTAATGTGAGTATATTTTATTCGAGAGATTTTAATTTGATATACGAATAATAAGTTTATAAGAATATTTATGAGACTATATGGTTTATTGGATATGAATTTAGGATTTAGTAGTAAATGTCCCAAAAATATAAAGGAAGAAGAGATACATTACAATAATTTGTTAGTTAATTATTTTTTATTCATATTATTGTGTGGAATTTATTGTTTGTTTGGTTAACAAATAATTCTTTTTATTATGATAATGTTAGCTTTTTTGGCTTTTGAAGGTTATTTTTGTAATTGTGAGCGTGCCAGCAAGGATCAATCAGTCCTTACAGAATGTTAATTGCCAACCAATTATCAGACGATTGTGTTTTAGTTCTTTCAGCCTCAATGAGGAGGACTTTTACTGGTGGCTTTGTTTAGGAGAATTAAGCAAACAATGATTAAATGAAGAACAGATGTAGCATTTCATTAAGTAAAAATGAAAGACTTACAAGGATCCAATTCAGCCTCGTAGAGGTTTACAGCAACAATCTACTTCAAACTACTCCTATGAACGAAGTGCAGTGCAGGAACTTTAAGGTACAGAAATGTAAAGAACAGGAAATGTAAAAACTGGAAAGGAAATAAAGTTGATAAAACTAGTTTTCTGGATCTGAGTCAGGAGTTTTTTCTGGGGCCTTCTCTGCTATTTATACTTCTCAAGGATGACCATCGAACTACACTTCTAACCGTCGAATTGCTCTTTCATGATTGCTAATCATGTTGCCTTATAGTTAGCTCCACTGTGTCATTACCTGCAGTTAGGCTTCCCTCCTAATTTTGAATTTAAATGTGAGTAACCGTTGAAGCCACATCACTTTGCATCTCTTTGCTGATCCAGTGCTGCGCAGATCTTGTAAGAACCAATACTAACTGCTACGTGTACGATCACGATCGAAGACTTGAATAGTTTTCCCGTATTGCCCTTATTCTATAACACATTGAATTGTAATTGGTTTATACAAAATATGTAGCCAACATTACCCCCCGCACTAATATACCAAATATTTGGTGATATTAGTAGATCAAGGTCTTTTATCCACGTCTTAGAACGTGCATGGGCTTTGCATTCTTCCAGAAATGCAACCGTCATTCATCATTTGCATTAAATTCTCTTTTAATTTTTTGAATATCCCCACCACTTTAGTATGCAAACAGACTGATACATCTTTTATGGCCAAACCAATTCTCTCTTCTATTGATCGAGTATACGAAGAGTCATCTGATGATGTTGTTCTTCCTCGAAAGAACCTTCATGCATTGATTAGCCACCTTTACCCACCTCCCTATATTCAAGTCATGGAAGCTTTTGCAAACTATCAACCTTTGGATTACGCACCTGCTACTCATAATTCTCTAATCCAAAATTTTGCAAAAATGGACATTGGAAGCTCTTCTTCTAATTCACAATCTTCTGCATGGGATGAGGCTGTGGCTTCTTCTTCCTCTGGCACTTCTGGTTGGAGAAGCTGGTCAGAACCTGAGGCATGGGAGTTAAGGGAGCGAGTTAATCATCACTTTGTTGAGTTCACTGATCCTCTAGAATTCCCTTCTGATGCTCGGAGTTTGGTGGTTTATCCTTACGTGTCCATCGACCGCCGACGCAGTTTAGAGGACAATTTGCTTGTAGCATGGTACACATCCTCCATGCCTACAAAGATAGTACAAGCTACCCGATGCCCAGAAGATGCACAACGGTATAACCCATCGTTCTTAGCCCAGAAGGCAAGGCTTTGCTTTTCTAACTGGCTTGATTGTGTTAATGCCCCTCAGTTTCCTCCTTCTTTCGAAATGGAAGCTTCTATACCTCCTCCTTCGCAAAATCCCCGCTGGATAGAGAGACTGAGGCTTACCCTTTCTGCGGACAAGGTTTTTCTCCCCTATAAGCCTCCACCTCCCCTTACTCTAACTCAGCGAAAGCAAGCCCAACTTCTGCTTGCGGCTTTTTCTCACTTGCCTTTCAATGTTCTTGAAGACGATGTTCCTCTCAAAAACTTTCGATGGGCTTGTGATGTTATGACTCGGGGTCACGTCCTCAACCTCATCGCACTCCAAATGTTTTTGGACCAACTCCCATTGCTTCTTCATTGGAACCGGACTTCAGTGGTCACCACCCAATCTTTGAACCAACTTTTATCCCTTCGAGTTCATACCCAGTACGAAGCAGAGAACCTCATCGAAGAATATGATGACTTCAAGAATAAAGACTCTGCGTACTGGGATGACTAGGATATAGATGAGCTGGAACAAAGGTTAAAAGAAATAGCGTTTGAAATAAAGGCTAAAGAACTCTTTTATCAAGTAAGAGCCTATCAACTTCAGCAGCCAAGCTTAGAGAAAATAGAAGATGGAATAAAAAAAGAACAAAAATTTATTGACCATAGCTGGACCAAATTCCATGATCTTGTTTTTTATTCTATTCCTTATTTTTATGAACTCGAATTTGTACCCAAAGAGGGCCTTTTGATGTAATTGCTTTTGTTTCAATACAGTTAAGACTTTTCTCTTTGTTTGGCATAGTTTGACTTTATCTTCGTTTGTCTTTACAAGTAAATTTAGGGCTTCGAACTCAACAATCTTATCCTTTGAATCTAGATTCAATCATCTTAAATGAAACACTGAAAAACCAACATGAATTTTTCCAATTCATGGAATACAGTTGACAACTTTTGCTGGTTTCCATTTAGAATTAGTGCTTCGAATTTAACAACCTTGCCCCCTTAAAGCTTGTTTTAATCATATCCAACATATGGTCATGGTTAGTATGATCAATCAATTTTAAATTGATCATTTTTGCTTCGAACAACAGTCCATACTTTCAAAAATATGGAAGTCCCCCTCGAGGGCTGCACTGTTTTAATCCGAAAAAACAATCTTTTCTGTATATTATCAAACCAACTATTGGTTTTGATACTTTGAACAACAATTCACATCCTTAAGGGATCTCAAGTTTTGCTTCGAAGGATTTACTCTTACTAAGAAACCCTAAAACAGGCTTTCAATCCTGTTGAGGTAAATAAATACTTGAGCATCCTTGCATCCTTAGGCGTGGAATGTTCTTTGAAGCTGGCCTCCCAGTTTCGAAGCCGTTGTTATTTGACTTTGGCGCCAAAATCTGGTTTCAAAGCCAAATATTTTATTTCGAAGCTGATATCAGCATCTGAGATGTGTTTCCCTCTAAAAGTATCAATATTGAAGGAAACTCTTCATATCTGTACTTTTAGTACTTCCTTACGAATTACACGATATATTTTCCAGACACAAAGGTTTTAGAACCCTTTTATTTCGCGCTCTGAATTCACTCGTTTGCTCAACATGCAAACCCTTCCCCTCTATTAACCCTCTCTTTCTTGCTGCCTGCCACCAATGGATTCTTTCTCTCTGAAAGTACCAACTGGCGATCGTATAAGCCCAACAATGGCTTTGAAGAGATGTATTGAGAAAGAGATCACCAAATTTGCAGCTGATGGGTCAAGTGCCATAGACAGACGCCTCTTTGTTCCTTGCCATAGCGATAAACAAGAATATGTCCTAGGTCTCATCTTTCAAGAAGCTCCCGCTCAACTTCCAACTTTATACCCTCGTTTGGAGGACCACTTTCTTCTCTATGAAGGGGGGCTCGACTGGGAAAATTAGAGAATGAACCGACCTCACCGTTGCAGGCCGACATTGAGGGTTGAGTGGGAGGAATGGTATGACAGAGTTATGCCTGCAAGAGAATGTGACCTGCAAGAGCTCTGTATTCTCGACGCCCTTCGTCTTTCCAGGTTGATCATTCCTGAAGACCTTTTTTTGATTCTTGTTGCTCTTTGCTTTTGGAACATGGCTTTTAATTTTTTTCAATTTCGGTGTGGCATGATGGCCCCCACCGTTCTTGATATCTGCCATCTCTTAGGGCTTTCACTACTTGGTACTCCTTTTACACCCAGTTACCCAGACCTTTCTGTTAAGTTTTCCCTTCCACCCTTAAATTCCTCCTACAGTGATTTTGTAAAGGCTGAAAATAAAAGGGAAGGCCCCGTGAGAGATTGAGAACTCTTTTCCTTTATTCTATACTGGTTGTGTAAATTTCTCTTTTGTACATCATCTCAGCGGATCATGCCTGAGTTCGCCCCACTTGCAAAGGCCCTTGTTTTGAAGAAACGAATAGCCTTGGCCCCTTACTTTTTAGGCCATGTCTATAGAGCATGTTCCCAATTTTGTGAAAGACCTCTCGACATCAATTAGGGAGGCCCCCTCTAGGTGCTTCAACTTTGGCTCTTTGCATACTTTACTGACCTGCATCCTAAGTGCTTGAAGTTTTTAGTTCAAGACCCTAGTACTTACGAAGAAAAGTATGCTAGAGATGCTCTTTATCCTGCTTCCTTTGCCCACTACCTCACCTTTTTTCATCAACTTCCTATTTCCCCAACTGCCACCTTCTTTTGCCCCTTTGATGCCAACAAAGGACCAACTTGGTTGCAAACATTCTTGGCTAATAAAGAGTGTTCCATCCCATCACACAAAGATATGTGGGCTTCCATTTTGTTGTCGAGGGAACTGTTCATTGGTACTTTAAACCCTCGGCCCTACAAGTGCATAACTGAGGTATATTGCCCTTCTCAGTTTGCCAGACAATTTGGGCTTACTCAAGGAATTCTCATTCCACTCTGCAGTCTCTCGAATGTCCATCTCACAGCCAGAGATCTAAGAGTACCCAAAATCAAACTAGAGGAGGCAACATTTAAGCTGTTGAAAGACTTGAGTGAGTTCAAATTTACACCCTTCATGCCCTCTGGTTTAGCTTTAAAGAGATTTCAAAATTGGTGGACAGCCAATATGGAAGTACATCTAGCCATACATCCTCATGATTTACTGATAGGACTAGGTGTGTCTTCTAAGGCTAAACCAACAGTAGCCGGGAACATTCCCTCTCTTTCCATAGCTGTCAAGACTATTCCTGCAGCCTCACCCCCTCCTACTAGAGTTACCAGAGCTGCTTTGAAAAAAGGTACGTATTTTCAGGTTTTTTTTTCTTTTAGACTTTTCTATCTGTTTCCTTTATATTCATACCTCTTGGTGTAAGGTCTCCACAAGAAGAATCTCCTAAGAGAGCTGAAGCTCTAGCTACTCTCAAAGACAAACATTAGCAGAAAAAGAAAAGGAAGCTGATACTCACTCCTGAAGAATCTGAATCTCAAATTGAAGAGAGAGAGATTGAGAAAGAGCAGGAAATACCATTATAGAGAAAAAAGAGAAAGAAGATGACTGTCTCTCCTTCTGATTTGGTCGAAGACCCCACTCATGAGGCAGTTGCCAAAGCAGTAGAAGAGGAACTCACTCCTGAAGAATCTGAATCCCAGATTAAAGAGAGAGAGATTAAGAAAGAGCAGGAAATACCATCACAGAGAAAAAAGAGAAGGAAGATGACTGTCTCTCCTTCTGATTTGGTCGAAGACCCTACTCATGAGGCAGCTGCCAAAGTAGTAGAGGAGGAACATTCCAAAGAAATAATTATTTTTCAAAGAGCTAAGAAAAGGCGACAACAACAATTACTAAGGGACGAAGCAGCTACCACTAATGCAACCCAAAGGGAAACAATGAGAAGGCAACACACAGCCGAGCATTATTCTCTCCGTAATTTTCCCGTCACTGTCACCACCTCTGAAACTAGTAATTTTCTTTCATGTCTCCACTTTCTTTTCCCAAATTGTTGATATTGAGACTTAACATTGTTTTGTACCTCTTCCTTTGTAGTGACAACTACTGAGCCTATTCTCCAAATAAGGACTCCCTCAGTTTCGGTTGAAGTTGATCAATCGCAAAATGTGAAGTCTATTAAGATAATACTCCCACTTTCTAGGCCTATATTCTCCGTACCCTCATTGCGGCCAAGTATCCCTGCTCCTCTTTCTTTTGATTTAACTCTATACCTCCCTCATTTTTCATTCGATTTTACTCAATTTGATTCACTTTCGAGCTTCACTTCTCCTCCCTCTCCTAAGGAAATTCCAGCTACTACTTCATCTTTGATGGTAGCTTATTCCTGTAAAGAAGGTATTGGTAGCTCTCCAATCCATCATCCATTATCTTTGCCTAGCTCCAGTCTTGTCACGACCCAAACTCGCCCCTATGGGTTTAGCACCGTAACCGGCCAGTAATCCGAGATTACCGAAGGCCTGCTTAACAATAAAACAGTAATACAGAGTACGGGGGGGCTGGTGGAAGCCAAAACAGTAATTAAAAGATGTCTAATGAGCTGTGACAGTCTGTATACAAAAAGACCTTTCATAACATATTCACATTCATAACAAAAACAGTATATACATATGTCATTTATAGCATTCAGGTTAGGGACCAAATCCCTACCATACCAGTACAGTACAAATATCATTCAGGCTATACATAACAGAGACAGATAGGGTGAATCTAAAACACCCCAAAGCAGCCTTAGCTTGGCAGCACTTGGAACCTCGAGGTGAGGCGCGATGGTTGGCTTGACAAAACAAGAGCTAATCCGACGCTCCTAACTCCGGTCCGGTGCCTGAACACGTACATATATATATAAACAGTAAGCTAAAGCCCAGTGAATAACATATGCGTAAAGGGGTTAAGAATGAATGTCCTTTCAGTATTGAAAACAGTCGTTTATCAGTATATCAGTCGTTCAGTTTGTGGCTCATAATTCATGCCATAACAGTCATTCAGAAACTATAATAGTCATATGTGGTACATTCAATAGCAAAACAGTACAGTAGGTCTTAACAGACCGAACAGTCAGTTGATGGCCATTATATCAGTAAACAGTAGTGGTTCCAACATGGGAACCGATCGAGATCTCCGTAACAGTAGCAGTAACAGTTCAGTAACAATAAATTGCTATGGATGCCACGAATACAGTTCACAAATAGGACAAACATTCATTCAGTAAACAGTGTCATTTCATAAAGCAATACAGTCATTTATTCAGAAAATAATCTCAATTGAACATATCTTTACAACATAGTTACTCACAGAGCACTAGGCTATAAGCAGCTAGAGCGTCATCGGATGCCAACCCTACAGTTACAGAATGTACACACACACTAAGCTACACAGTTGGGAGACAATAACTTAATCCCTAATTTGCCTCAGTATGGTTCTACATCAATATCCTCATTAAGATGCCTTAGACTAGGCCTAGGAATGCCTAGGATGGAACGAGGATGCAAGGATGTACCTAAAAACACTTTTCAGAATTTTCAAAAAACAGGGGTCTCGCTCGAGCGTGGCTTTCTACGCTCGAGCGGACATGCAGACAAAGGAGCTCCGCTTGAACGTGACTTTCCTCGCTCGAGCGGACTGCAAAAGTACTGGATGGGTGAAATTCACGCTCGACGGGCCCTCAACCCTCGCTCGAGCGTGAGACACAAGTCCCCGCTCGAACGTGCATTCCCTCACTCGAGTGGACTGTAAACACATGCAAAGTGCTAGATACACACATTTCACGCTCGAGCGTCACTTTCCTCGCTCGAGCGGACTGCATGAACACAAGGCGTACGCTCGAGCGTGGAGTTCATCACTCGAGCATGAGTCCAAAATCTAGAATTTCCAGATTTGAACCTCAAGCTCAAAACTCAACTTTAATGCATCAAATTCGATCCTTTTGGGCTAATTTTCTAGAAAACACTTGTAAACTCATAATATGACATGTTTCAAAGATCAATTTGAGAAATCAAAGCCCAAAGGTAGTTCAATTAAACATCATTTTCAAATAAACATCAAGAACAAGACTCAAATGTAACATGCATGAGCTTATATGAACTTAAAGCTTCAAACACAAGATCAAATGAGCCAAACCTTCCAAAACATGGTGAATTCATGGATTATAACAATAATATGGACATGCATGCAATAATTTCCATGAAAACAACTCTAAACTTCAAGATATGCACATGCATGCATGATTCAAGCTTCAATTCAACAATTTAAGACCAATCTACGACCTTAGGCTCCTATCTATCATGAGCCATGCAAGAACTAACTTGAATTCACAAACAAGAATGTAAATGTCCTACCTTAGGTCTCCAATTTCAAATGTAGAAGCTCAATTATGGAAATTTTCTTCAACTCTCTTAATCTCCAAGCCAAAACAAGATGAAATCAAGCTGTCCCCTATCTTTCTCTCTCTAGTCGGTTTGGTATAAGGAAATGGCTGAGGAAGAGATATGAATTAAGTCTCAAATGTTTTATGAGTTGGCCCACTAACATGGCATTTTGGTAAATAAGTCCAACTAACACAATACAACATTATTTAATCTAATTTAATCGTACCAAATCACATTTCAATTAAATATACCATAAAATCACATAAATTCTAACTAGCATAAAACATTAATCAATTTCGGATTCGGCCGCCGATAAGGCCTTCAATTTGCGGTTTAAAACATAAAACACGAACAGATAATTTAGCAGTCAAACAGATAGACATGCACTTAAACTAATACACTAAATCAATCAGTTCAGAATTTCAACCAATCAGTCAGTTAACATGCTTAATCATAGATTAGCACTAATCAGTGGTGAGGGTTGTCACAAGTCCTTCTTCTCTTGACCAACTGGTAACCAAAATAATAGAAACTGCTAAGGATACTCCACATTCTTCTCCTATTCCTATGCAGTCATTTCTTCCTTCTACCAGGGCTCTTTCTGCACCTTCCATGTCAATAGATGAGGTGGATATCTTTGAGGCTAGACTTGCTAGTCTTTTTGACATACCTTCCACCTCTCCAATGACTAGCAATGAGACTAAGCCATTAGTTCTAGCTGATTCTCTGCTAGAAATTTTTGAGAGCTCTTCCTCCAGTGGTAAGACTTCCTTGCCTTCGATAGACTTGGACAGTTGTCTGGAACTGCTGGCATCTTTTTCGAGGATTCCTTTCGAAGCCTTACAGAGGCCTATAATAAAAAATGGCTTCCTCCAATGTTGCAAGATTGCTGAGCAATCCAGCATAGCTGTCTCCAGTCATTTATCTCAGGCAGCAGCCACCATAGATTTTTACATCAATATCTGTCATGCTGCTAAGGCTGCAGAGGAGAAATTGCTGAGAGATCAGAGTTTTGTTTCTAAAGTTCATGCTAAAGTGTCAGAACTGAAAGAACAACATTCCTCTGTCTCCCAGTTTCAAGCTCAACTGTTGGAAAAGAAGGCTCAGCTTGAGGAAGAATTATTAGCAGTTAACCAAGCTTTGAATCGAACTACTACCAAGCTGCAAATCACTAATCAAGAGCTGGCTGATCGAAAGCAAGAAATGACTACAGCCATTCAATTGTTTCCATCCCTCAAGAATAGAGCATCTATTGTAAAAGAACAATTTAAACACTGTACTGACTTTTGGGCCAATCTACGGCTACATGTATTTGACTCTTCATGAAATAAATTCATATTTATCATTGAAGTGTTCTCATGTTCTTTTATTTAGCACTTATTCTATTCCTTGTGTTTCCCACACGGTTAGATAATAAGGCTTCAAATATCTGCCATTAATCCTTTTGAGATGTACATATCCATTCAAATTTCTCAAATGGTATGCTCTAAAAGGCAGGACTCTATGAACTTGATATGGTCCTTCCCAGTTAGGTGACCATTTGCCAAACTTATAGCTTTTAATCCCTCTTAGGAGTATTGTCTTCCATACCAAATCACCTTCATCAAAGCCAATGTGTTTGACTTTCTTATTATAGTTTTTGGCTGCCTTCTTCTTTTGAAAAAAAATGCTATTTAATGCCAGAATTCTAGTTTCATTTATACTTTTTAACTCCAAGCACATACTCTGATGGTATTGCTCAAGATCTAACTAGTCTTGGCATCTCACCCTCAAGGACTTAACATTAATTTCCACAAGTAGCACTGCATCATGCCCATATACTAAGGCATAAGGAGTGATTCCTGTGCTTGACCTTGGAGAAGTTTTATAAGCTCACAATACATCCAACAATAAGTTATGCCAATCCCTAGGATTGTCTTCCACAACTTTCCGTATTCCTTTTTTCAAAGACTTATTGGATGATTCAACTTGACCATTGGCTTGTGCATAACAGGGAGTGGACTTAACAAGGCTAATTCCAAACTCTGCCACAAAAGACTTTACCATTTTCCCATCAAATACAGTCTCATTATCAACAGTTATAGTCTGTGGGATACCAAATCTATGGATTAATTCTTTAATGAATCCAATGACTTCAGTCTGGTCTACAGCCTTGTATGGCTTAGCTTCGACCCACTTAGTGAAGTAATCAGTGGCCACTAAGATGAAACAATGATGCTTCGAAGATGGTGGGTGTATTTTCCCCATCATATCTATGGCCCATCCTCTAAATGGCCAAGGCTTCACAACTACATGCAGGTCAGTTATGTGCATATGCCTTATTGTGCCATGTTTTTGGCATGCCTGGCAACCTCTTGCATATTCTATGCAGTCTTTAAGGATAGTTGGCCAATAGTAGGAATGCCTTCAAAGCAACCATCTCATCTTCACATCAGGTTGATGAGCACCACATATGCCTTCATGAACCTCAGCCATAGTTGTCAATACTTCCTTTGGGGCTAAACATTCCAACAATAACCCATCTCTCCTCCTTTTGTAGAGAGCATTACCATACATTATGTATTGCATAGATTGCAATTTAATTTTTCTGCTAGCCTTCGAAGATGGGCCAACCAGATACTGCATTATTGGATGCCTCCAATCTTGTTCTTGTAAGTCATTATGATTGACTTCCAAGACCACATTCCTTTTATTTAAGGGTGATATTAATTTCTGATATGTTGTTTGGCTTATGTCCCTTTGAGTATTATCCCTTCTCTTGAAATTCAAAACTTTCTGAGCCACATCATTAGCTTTATTATTCAAGAATCTTGGGACATGAGTTACATTTGCAATCTGAAATTGAGAAAGCAGATGTAATGCAACAACATAGTATGACAACATGCTTATACTTTGACATTTGAAAATCTCTTTCACTTGGTTAACTACCAATTAAGAATCTCCAAATATGTCAACTGCATGAGCTTGTAATCCAATAAGTATTTTCAGTCCCATTATTAAGGCTTCATATTCAGCTTAATTATTGGAACAAGATATTTCATCCACTCTGAAACCATGCGTTGTTTCTACTCCTTGTGGTGACTTAATTACTACACCAATTCCAATTAGACCATTGACTTTTGATCCATCGAACCACATTTGTCATGGTTCAACACTAGCCATCCTAAGTTCCATTATCTCTTGGCTTTCTGTTTGACATTGATGGTTTGCCAAAAAATTAGCTAAAACTTGTCATTTTACCGCCTTTTGGGGGACATATTCTAGATGAAATTCTGATAAACCTAGCATCCATTTGTCAATTCTTCCCCTCAACATGGGTCTAGATAACATATATTTAACCAAATCTGTGGTTGCAATTACCAAGATAGTTGTAGGCAAAAGATAGTATCTTAATTTCATTGCAGCAAAATATAATGCAAGGCACATCTTTTCAACAGTTGAGTATTTACATTCACAAGAATTTAAAAACCTGCTAAGGTAATAAACAGCTTGCTCCTTGCCTTCTTCATTGTCTTAGGCTAAGAAAGCTCCCAATGAATCTTCTACTACAACTATGTACAATTTCAAGGGCTTATCACCCTTTGGCGGCATCAGCACCGGAGGGTTGGCCAAGTAGGCTTTGATTCCTTCGAAAGCAGTTTGATACTCTGTTATCCACACAAACTCCTCTTCATCTTTTAGCCTTAACAAGGAAGAAAATACTTTAGTTTTTCCTGCAGTATTAGAAATGAATCTTCGAAGAAAATTAACCTGTCTAAGGAACTTTTGTAATTCTTTCTTACTTGATGGAGGTCTAGCTTCAATGATGGCTTTGACTTTATTCTGGTCAATCTATATTCATTTCTTGTGTACTACATAGCCCAAGAAGTTTCCAGATGATATGCCAAAAGCACATTTAAGAGAATTGGGTTTCAGTTTAAACTTTCTCATTCTTTCGAAAGCTGCTTCTAAGTGAAACAAATGTTCCTCTATGGATTGAGATTTCACTACAATGTCATCAATATAACACTCTAAATACCCTCCAATGAGGTCATGAAAGATAGTGTTCATAACTCTCTTATATGTAGCCCCAGCATTCTTCAGACCAAATGGCATTTTAACCCATTCGAAGGTGTCAATATTCCCAGGACATCTGAATGCCGTCTTACGAACATCCTCCTCTGCAATGCAGATTTGGTTATAACTAGAGTGTCCATCCATCATTGATAAAATGTGATGTCCTGCTGAACTATCTACCAACAAATCTACTATAGGCATAGGATATTCATCTTTTGGAGTTGCTAGATTCAAGTTTTTGAAATCGATATATACCCTCATTTTACCATTCTTCTTAACCATAGGCACAATATTAGATAACCATTCAACGTACCTGGCTGTCCTAATAAAGCCTGCCTTGAGGAGTCTAAAAATTTCCTTCTTAACTCTCTGAATCACTTCTGGACTCATTCTTCTTGGTTTTTGCTTGTATGGCTTGAAATTAGGCCTCATATGGGGCCTATGTTCCACTAATGATCTATCAAATCCTGGTAGTTCATTATAAGACCATGCAAAACAATCCTTGTATCTCTTTAAGACCACCAACAACTGGTCCTTGTCAAGAGCATTCAAACAAGCACTTACATAGGTGGGTTGCTGTATGGAACCTTCCCCTAAGTCCACTTCTTCCAAGGGGTCTTGTATCTGAGAACTTACTGACGCTCCTTCTTTGATTCCTTCTGACTTTGAAGCAATCTCCTTACTTTGTTTTGCTCCCAGCTTCTTTGATTCAACATCTTTACCCTCCTCCTCATAGACAAAGTCTGTCCACAATGCTTCTTCCTCCTGTATCTCCTGGACTTTTGTTTCAATGTCCAAAGCATAATATTTATTTGAGGCCAAAAATTTGACCTGTTGTTGTTCCTTCTTACAACCAATCATCATGGCTTCTTTCTCTTGCTCTTGCATTTTCTAGGCTATTGATTTCACATCCAATACTGAGAACTTAATTAGAACCAAAGACCTGGCTTCTTGAGTTTCATCTCTTTGCCTATAACCAGGCATCATTGTCATCCTTAATGACAAACTCTTCATCAGCACTCTCCTGGACCAAATGCTTTAGATGTGCAAATTTCTCATCAGCCGTCACTTCGGCTGATCCATTAGGTTTTCTCAGTATACTGAGTGGTGCCACTCCTTCAGTATATAATTTGGCCTCTGCGAAATCTACACAAGCTATGAAGGGTTGAGGATCTGCATTGATTTCCTCCGTCTCTCCATTGCCCAATGCCATCATGATTTTCTGATGTAAAGAGGAAGGCACACATTTGTTAGTGTGAATCCAATCTCTTCCAAATAAAGCATTATACTTAGCATTGCTGTCGATAATGAAGAATGTTGTCATGCAGTCCTTGGTTCCCACACTCAAGTTAATGGGTAAAATACCTTGGGCCATCTGTTTGTCTCCAGCGAAACCAGTAATGGCTGTACTGGTTAGGATTAGTCTGGGGTTCTTCTTTTCTAGTTTCTTCAATGAAGATTTTGGAAGCAGGTTTACTGCTACCCCGCTATCCACCAGCACCCGATTTATTTGTATTCCATCGAAGAAGGCCTTGATATACAAGAGTTTGACATGCTGTGTCATGGACGTCGTGGGATACTCAAAAGGGTATGAGAGGTTAATACTTACCTCTTCCTCACTCTCGTCTTCAGTTTCCATTGGTGTGGCTACTTCGGATTCGTCTTGCACCATACTTACTTGTAAGTCTTCACTGGAGATTGGAATTGGGTCAATCTCCTGACCTTGGTTTTCATCTTCAGCTTGAAACTCCTGTGGTAATATAAGCACCATATTCACTGACACCGGAGGAAACGAGCCAAATTGGACGACTGGTTGTACCTGCTTTCCCTCTTAGTCAATTTGTTCAATTACTTCAGAAGCGTCATCCATGCTGCATTCTGGCACTTCTGTATTAGTAACTTCCTTTGAATGGTCTGTTTCTGTTGGTTTTCTGACCAAAAATGTCTGTTCAACCATGAAGGCTTCAAACATTTCTTTCTCAACCATCCCCTTCCTTCGGCCTGGGACGACTTCATCTTCTATCTCACTATCACTTTCCATCAAAGCTTTTTCCAATCCTACCAAGCTGGATCTTTCCTTAGCCTTTAGTTCGGAATGAACTTTGGCCAACTGCTTCCTACTACAACCCCTTTTGTCTGAAAGAGTCGATTTTAGATTATGGTCTAACTTTGAATCTTCTTCTCCTTCTACCTGGCTCTATAGCTGAACTAATGAAGAACTTTCTCCACCTTCTTTCAAATCCTTCTGGTACTGAGTGCACCTCTGTTGGATCTTCCTTCTTTGGGACCTAGAAATCACTGGGACCATATTTGGTTCTTTTGTTTTCAAGTGCTTAAGCAATACCCAATTGTTTGGAGCCACCAAAGAAGGTTTGACCATCCTATTTTGGTTCCCAACAGCATTTCTTTGGGTAGACATCTCCCTAGGTTTGTTCTGCATGACAAACCAATCTGGAATTCCAGGTACCCATGAACTTACTGACCCAGCTGTTGAACTGTTTCTTTCTTCCTTCGAAGCCATCTTCGAAGCTGGTTGTGAAGGCCACTGCTTGGCCCTGACTCCTTGCTTTGGGCCTACCTTAGGCCTTTGATGAAGGTGGCCACTTTTCGTTCTGCGTGAGGCTGGTCTAGGAGGCCAATCTCTGGCTTTGATCCCATAAACTAAACCCTTCTCCAGTCTCCTTTCAGGATGACTTCTCTCCATTATGTAATAATTAGATGGTCTAGACTCATATAAAGGCCTCTTGCCTTTAGAATGCATTCTAGCGGCTGTTGGCTCAGCCATTAATGGCTGCTGCCTAATACTAGTTAGATATGTCCTTTTGTTATAAGCACCGGTTGGTTTAGGACGCCTCTGCACATCCTTGTAATATTACTTCCCATCAACTGAAAGCCCTTTCAACCACTTGTAGCTCAGCCTGCATCTGGGACACATTCTTTACACGACAGCTGCTTTTAAAGAATCGTCATCCAATGCTTCTTCATCAGAGTCTTCCCTCTGGTCTGAGAAACCTTGTCCAATAGCTGGTAGATTTTCAGTGTCTTTCTTGACAGTTGTCTGGCTAGCAACATGCATTTGCACATTGACTTCTTCCAATCTTTCAAGGACAAGTTCTGGAAGTCTGGCATAATAACATTGGCTGCCACCTCTCCAATTTTTAGGAATGGATTTGTATCAATCCTCATGGCCTTTTCTGCTTTAGTTGGAAATTTTAAACTTCCCTTTCGAATCTGCTCTTGGATCCTGTCTCGAAAAACAATGCAGTTTTTAATTGAGTGAGACCAAGAATTATGCCATTTATAATACACTTTTCCTTTAAGTTCCTCTGGAGATAGAATTTTGACTCCTTTTGGTAACTTTACGAAATTTGCAGCAAGCAAACGATCAAAAATATCATCTGCCTTTGTTAAGTCAAAAGAGTATTTCCTATGAAGGTCTTTCTTTTTAAACTGTTGATCAATTATTATATCTTTATGAATTATTGCCTCACAGATCACAGGT